>JAUTDX010004399.1:0-39203 GCA_030844895.1 Ambrosia x helenae
CATATGAATACAGTCCAGAAGTTGTGGATTTCTGTGAAAGTATCTTTGGAAACTGGCCTTGTTTGGCTAGGATTAAAAACCAACAAATGGAGAGTGGTAATAAGGCCCAAATGAGTTGTCCTGAAATTGGGCACCTTAATCCATGGGAAGAATGTGCCAGTTACTTCTTCGGACGCCCTATAGTATCTTATAATGTATAGGACTAGGGTCATGGGATGTTGAGTCATTGTTATATGTTTAAGGATCTTTCATTTCTTTTGTACCACTTTTAGCCTTTTATAATGCAAATAATTGTTGCAATCTCTGAATATTATTTGACTGAAAGTGTTACTCTTATTTGGATAGAAGTGGATGTTATTATATTACAAAGTAACCGTAAAATTTACATGTTCAATCTACGTTTTTTTAGAACATGTTAAATCATCAAGATAGTGCAATGTGGCGCTAGCCGACTTGGTAGAGGCTCTTGCCTCTTTTTGAGAGGTATTGGGATCAATTCCAAGGAAGGTGAGAATTATTTGTAAATATAGTTGTTTGTAGAAAGTAACAGTTAGCTGTTAAAAAAACCCAACATGATACTCGTCTAGTATATTAACTTTGAATGGTTTGACTGATTGACATGTCGACCAATAAAAATAAACGGGTCAAGCTGTACAATGAAACGAGTTGCCTATTTATATGATTGTCAAATAAAAAGACTAGTTTAAATAAACAATTTAAACAGATTAATCCGAACATGACATGTTTTATTAAATATCAAACAATTAAAACCTGCATTTTTTTTCTCTTGTTTAGCTCGTTTCCTGTAGTTTTCACCTTCTGTTCAAAATTGTTACAAGGACATGGATGTATAAAAAATTTATTAACTAAGTGTTCTATAACATAAAATTTGGATTGGCAGTCCAGTAATATGAGTCAAAGACTCTTTGAAGATTACCCAGGTTCAAAACTTAGTTAGGAGTAGTTTAGGGGAATCAAAATGGGGTATGTAAAATAAAATGAGGTTTAAAACTTATTGCACCTGTGTAATATTAAAATGTAACAAGATTTTGACAAACATGCAGATCAGATGGAATGAATGAAATGGCTCAAGAAATACTTAATGTAATTTTCTGAAATTAGTGTAATTTATTACTTAAACATGATTAATAACACTACTAGAAGTGTCTCTTAATTTGGAATGAAAAGTTCGTTTAATGACGAACTTGATCAAATTTCCAATTTTTACACAAGGTGATTAGGATTTTAGGGTTAACAAGGATAATCTTCCTTCATTATTTAAGGCTATGTGTTGTGGCTCAGGTGAACACAAATATTATTTTATCATTTCACGCCGGCCACCTAAACGTTGATATTGCAATGGATAAAGCTTGAGCTCAATCACTTGACCATGTTGTGACTCAATGTGAACAAAGGCTATATCCAAATTTTTTTAATAATGTTAGCTTAAATAAAATTAAAAACAAAAACATTACTTCTGTATTTTATACTATATTATAATATGTGATCCAATGTTAGCTTAAGATACTCAAAAGTTAACAACTTTATTTTCATTAATACACCTAAAATAAGAGTAAAATAGTCATTTAAACACTCTTAGTTACACTTTAATCCCTTAAACCTTACTCAACTTTTGCTTATTTAAATAATAGTTAAACTTCCTTTCCTTATTTTAAGAAATTTATCCCTATGATTTTTAAATAATCATATTTTTTTTCACACGTTGATACTTTTATAAACACAATTACACATAATAATAATGAGCATTTTATTATCTTTAATTTGAGTACAGTATTACAAATTTTTTTTTTAATTTAAAATTTTTATGTGCTAGGTGATTAACAATATCAAGGAGTGAGCTATAATTAAATCGTTTACCGAAAGCCAAACCAAAAAAATAGAAAAACCTGAACCAAAAATCAATTATAAAAACTGATTAACTAATATCTGATTTAACTTAAAATCGGTTTATCACTTTCTTTTTGTACACTTAGTTAACCGAAATAACTCAAACTGAAACGAAACTATTCATATATTCATAACAGTGTGCCCGCGCGATGTAGTAAGGAACACAGACACTTCTATGGTGCATGGTTGGGTGGGTTCGGTTATCAGCCTCAATCAAACAGAATAACCAAACCGAAAGCAATCGAAAATGAATTAATCAAAAAACGAATGAACTTAAAATCGGTTATTGTTTTTTGTAAACTTAGTTCACCAAAACTAACTAATCGAAACAGAATCATTCATATATTCATCTATTTTTATCTTTAATACCTCTATTTAATGTATTTATACCTTCATTTCATGTAATTCTAGGCAAAAAAAATTTAGCCAAACTTTGGTTTTGGTTATTAACAAAAATTAACTAAACTGGACTAAAAACCGATAAGCTAACCATATAAACAGAACCAAGTAACCGATTGTTTAATAAGATTAATTAAACAGATGACTTTGGTTTTAGTTTCGGTGAAGCTAATAATCGAACTGAACTGAATATAAATACCCTTAGAAGTGTTTGTGTTCATTGTTGCATCGCGTGACCCTGCTAGTTAATTAAAATAAAAAAAAACTTAATATTAGATAAAAGTTAAAACATTACATATAAATAAAAATATTACATTAAATAAAAAACCAATACAAAGACATTAAATAACTAGAAAATATTAAAACTAACGTAATGTTGGACGTAACATTTCCACGCCGAATTATGTGTAAGAATGTGCTCGGTCTCGGAAACATACTCGAAGTGACGTGAATGCTATGACCACATCTTTTTCATTGGGAAGTTCGTTTTTGACTTTTTTATAAAATCGTTCAAGTTTTGACACTTCGATTTGAGGTCAACGTACTTGTGGGAGATTCAATCACAAACTACATTGTGTTCCTTCTACAAGCCGACCAAACTCGGCTAAAACTTTAGCGGATTGTGGAGCTCGACTTCATCACCCCGACTAGTCGACCTGCACCATCGTCGTGCATGTTTTTGTACGCTGTAAAGGATCGTTTTCACAAAAACAACATATTTGATCATACAAGTTTATTAATCCAGGTGCGGAAACCCTAGATCAAGTACAAAATGATAGAGATCGAATCAAACACAGCAATTCACCTTTTCAATCATGTTTTCATTCATAAACATTGATATAAAACCTTACAATTTGTGTTTAAGATGAAATCACTACAACAAAATGAAGCTAATGCAACCTTACTGAAAGGTTTGCATTAGGCCTTGAAAAGGTTGCATTAGGCCTAATGCAACCTTTTATCTAGAGCTGCATTAGGTGAAGTTGCATTAGACCTAATGCAACCTTTTTTTTAGATAATGCAACCTTTTTTTTAGCTAATGCAACCTTTTTTTTTAGATAATGCAACCTTTTTAAAAGGGTTGCTTCTAAAGAGTTGCATTAGGCTATTTTCTAGTAGTGAATAAACAAGTTACAGACTCAACTAGATCTCAGATGAGAACACCTAGTCAAACACACACATGCAAAATGGCAAAAGTTAATTACAAAACAAAACTTTTCACTTATATAGCCTGCACAATCGACCCCACCATAGTGGTCGAACGTGTACCTTCGACCCATTCCACGGTTTGAATCAACACTTCTGTTCTTCTATATCTACCTTAGACCAAAACATTAGTTTCCTTCGACCTTTGTTATCTACATTCAACCTTCCAGAAATCCTCCTTCGACCCTATGATTTCATCAAAACCAACTTTAATGTATAATCCAAAGCATTAGTCGCAAAACGTGCATCAACAAACTCCCCCTCGACTATTGCTTAGATTGTTGTTGTTCATGATCCATTCTCTTGTTCATCAACTTGATCCTGAGTTGCTTCTTCTGATCTTTAGTCATCTCAGGCTCAAGCTTTAGTTTGGTCGATCTCTTAGGCACTTCACTCATCTTCACGCGCTTCCCCAGTTTCTTCTCTAAGTTACTTCCTGAGTTAATATCATATGCAAAAACATACACAGACTACATGATGATATTTCCTTGCTTGCTCAGCATCTTTCTTTCACAATAGATAGGATTGTAGTATAGCATGATGATGTCTCTCAAAAGAGCAGTTTATGATCCACATCGGATCAAAAACATGAATCTTCTTATAAGCACCCTTCTTGTCTTGCAAACAGTATCACTGCTTCAGCAGTCCTCCAATCCTAGTACCACATTACAAATTCAGAGCTGAAATGTTGTTGAATTGGCATCAATGGTATTCTTCTCATAACCACTGGAGGTTTGTACTTTAGAGTAACCTTCTTTAAACATGTTTTAGAATCAATCTCTTTGTGTACCTTTCTTTTAGGATATTGTGGCTTGAACATGTCCCATTTCCTTCTACTTTCCCAAGCCATCTTGTCAGCAAACCAACCTACTACATCACAGTTTGCAGAAGCCCCAGACATGGTGAATCTACATATATCTCTCACCGCCCAGTACGGTTAGAGTCTTTAAGTCATGAAATCTGTAAAAATACAAGATTCCTTTCTCCCACTTCACTCCAATACATCTCAGTTACCTCAAATACTTCCAACCCAATGCTATCCCCTTGAACAACTGATTGTGGTATTTGTAGAAACCACCCTGTGCTTCTGGCTTAGGTCTTTTGTCATCCTGTTCTTTCAATCCTTTCAACAAAGTTTTCATATCATCACTTTGTTCTCCCGTTGGTTTCTGAACATCATCTTCATACACAGTTTTCTCAAACTCTTCACTTTTCTTCTTAGCAAGATACTCTGCTTCTTTTAGATTCACTTCATTCAAGTCTGGAAATACTTCATTCTCTTTGCTTCTAAAGTAGTAAGGATATTCCTCGTGAGTAATATCTTCAATCTCTATTTCCTCACGTTCCGGGGTCTGTTCATCATAATGATTTCCAACATCCTTTTTCAGGAATATCATGAATCACCTATTCAGCCATAATTTCCTCTAGTGTCTTCCAACCTGCAGAGCTATTCCTTCTAGAATCTCCTTAGACACTGCAGCAGACACTTCTCCTTCCTCCAAATCCGGATTGTTATACTCTAATTCATACTTCATATCATCAGCAGCAAAGATTTCTGGAAACTTTCCAGTCAATTCAATTGTCCAGACTTTTCTATTCAGTATCTGTCTATACAAACTCTTATCATCTTTAGACAAAGATTTGATCTTTTCTGTCCAAAATATACCATCATCTTCATCAACATTCTCACCAGACGTCTTCTTTGAACTAGACTGTCCAGCATCTCTGACGTGGTGTAAACTTTATTAACAAGTTAACTAGTCTACTATCAGACGATTAAAACGGACGGTTTCTTCAACAGTAATCCTCCTAACACATTCGACAATCATCAAAGTCATCCAAACACAACTACAAATCTAACAACAATGAAACAAGGTTGCGCTATGATCATCAAGATTCAAACATGAAAAACGCCAAATTCATACAAAACTTGATTTCATACAAACGATTGTTTTAAACTACTAACTAATACTAATGTTCTTGCCCGTAGGCGTACGATTAACTAAAACAACATCAAAATAGCATACAAAATCAGATTTGGATCTTAAAAAGCATAAAGGATCAAACCATAAGAATGCTAAAGAGATGGATTGGATGATGAAGGATGGATCGGATGGATTCCCGAGCTTGTTCCACGCCTATGCAGCACTTCGTTAGCCCAGAAAATCGCCAGAAAACGCTCCCCAAAGATCCATCACTCGATCAGTGGCTGAAATGGGCATTTTATAGCAGAACAGAGCCTGTGAGCGGCCGCTCGGAGGCTTAGAGCGGCCGCTCACTTTACAGACAAGTGTGCAAAGCTGACGTAAGGCTTCTACAATGTTTCTGTAAAATTCTGGAGGAGCGAGCGGCCGCTCACAGGAGTGAGCGGCCGCTCACAGGACCTGAGGTCCTGTTTGCGCGCTGAAAACTCTGTTTTTTCGTCTGTTATGCTTCCGGGACATCGTTTAAGACCTGAAATCGCAAAGATACCCAAATAAGTACCAATTCATGTGTATAAGATCAAAAACTTCTGAAAATGGGAGTTAAACGGGGGCTTTTATATGTGTAAATTAACGTATATCAATCTCCTTTCTTGTTTTTCCTTTCTTCATAACTGAACTTGTTCACATCATCATCATCATCTGAACTACTATCATCATCTGCATCATCCTTTTTATTACCAGATGTTCCACCAGCATCATCATCATCAGATGATTCATCATCAGACTCATCATTATCATCTTTCTCATCGTCTGAGTCTTCAAAATCAACTTTCTCCTCTTCTTCCTCTTTACCTTCTTCATTTCCTTCAAGCTGAGGAGCTTTTGAATACAAATCTTTCAACAATTTCTTCATCTCCCTACTTTGGGTTTAAGCTTTGTATTCTCAATCTGAAGCACCTTATCTTCTTGAGTTCGTCTTTTCTTTAATCATCAAACTCTTATTTTCTTCTTCAAGTGCTTCACAACCTTTTCTAAATCATCTTGACTCTCCTTTGAAGATACAACGATCTGTAACATCTTTTCTTCATTCTTCTTTAATTTTTCAATTCTCTTTCTGTTGCTGATTAAACGCTTTATGTTACTGATTAAACAATTTCTTCATCTCCCTACTTCAGGTGCTTTCAATCCTTTTGTTCATCGACTCCATCACATCACCTTAAACTGTTACTTTAGGTGTGGATGTCTCAGCAACTGGATCTTTTCTTCCTTTGGAACTTTTTCAACACATTATCCAAAGTAGTTACAAAAATCTTTAGCTGTTTCTTTACCAGGTCTTTTCTGTTTCTTTGCACTCGGAGAAGTAACGGAGAAGTAACCTGAGAAGTTGCTTTTGATGAAGTCCCAATATCAGGTACTTTCTTACCTACAATCAGAATCTCAATTTCCCTCTCTCTCTCTTCTTTTTAGGGTTCTCTTTCTCATCCTTCTTAGCCATCGTCTTAAACTTAGGCTTCTTTTGTTTCACTCCTGCAACTGGAGATCCAATAAGATCTTGTTCACCAATACCAAGATCTATTTCATCATCATTAATCGCAATTGGACCCTTTTGTTACTGTTCCTCAACAGTTTTGTTCAAACTCTCAGACTCACCAGCCACAGTGGCCTTGGGCTTGGTTTGTTTGACAGTTTCATCTCCAGAATCCCATTCATCATCATCTAGAGTTTCCTCTTAGTCAACCGACTCTTCATCAACCAACATAGTATTTGTTTTTCCTGCTCCCTTTCTAGCCATACTTTTCTTTCTCTTTGGTTTTGTTGTTGTTGTATCAGCCTCAATCACCACTGATTTCCCTTTGCCTTTACTACCCTTACCACCTTTTGCACCCTTATTCATCACCTGACGTTTCTTCTTCGCATCAGGATCAACAGGAAACAGAGGATCATCCTTATCTGAATCACTGTTAGCTTTCCTAGCTTTGTTCTCACCCGGATCTTCATAAGTTGGATTAACCAAATGCCCAAACAATCTCTTAAATGGAGGCTTCTCAGGATCTGGAATTCCCTTATATCCCTTCATTCTGCTTAAAGTGCTCTAATTCATGTGGCTTTGAACTAGAATCTGAGTAGGATCTCTCTTCAATGCAATATACTTTCTGTCAAAAATCATTTGGAGAAATCTGGGATACATTAGAAAGTTCTTCCCCTTCAATCCTTTCAAAGGTTCCAGCATATGATCCAATATCATCCCTGACACATTAAATGGTTTGTTAAGAATTAAAGCAACCAACAACGAGCTGATGCTTTTCCTCATTACATCATATCCTCCACGAACAGGCCCAAACACATGTACAAAAACATGTGCTAAGTACTTGAAATGCGGACACAACTTTCCTTTGTGGAGTAAACCATCAGTTATTGGACCATTGTACTTCATACGGAGAAGGCATAAACGCTGTTCAATCCAAGATAACTCTCTGGGATCTGTCGGAGAATCCTTCAAATCTAGAGCTTCACGAATATCATCTTCAATCACTATTGCTAGCTCCCCCTGAATTCAGCTAACAATTGCTGTCTTATCTTCCCAGAAATCCGACCGAGCATTCGTCCAAAAATCTACTTGATGATCCTTGTAGATTGTTGTTATTGTAGCTATAGCATGAATGACTCTGCTCCTTCTTAGAAACTCAACAATTCCAGCAAATTCAGCATGTTGTTTAACTCTCCTATAAACGCACAAAAATTATGAACTTCTTCAAAATCTAATTCTTCTTCTATTTGCTTTTCTATTGCTTTCCCTGAAGATTCAGCTTGTTTCTCAGGGTTCTGTTGATCAGCCATTTGAGATCTGCAAAAACGAAACATAAAATTCATCAAAATCGGACAAAATTGAAAATTTGGTCAACAATTCCTACCTTCGACCCTACGTGGGTTCGAAAGCGGATTTAAACAGGTTCGAATGAGGACATTTAGGTTTGAATGTGAAAATAAATGATAAAATTGTACATTCAACCAAACAAACTACATTCGAACCTAAGAACAACTTCATTCGACCAGAAAAGGCTTCATTCGACCTCAAAGGCTTCATTCAACCTTTATACCTGGTCGAACGTGACTGTTCATCATTTAAAATTTACCAAATTCAATCCAGTTGATTTTAACGTCTAATTTTTGTTTGTTCATAGCCTAATATGACCGATTAACACTGATTAACCATCAATTGTTTCAATTATCATGTTTTTGATAGTTTTTCCTAAAAATCCAGGGTTTTATAAATGGCCTTGATCATACTTCCAATCAAATATGTTTTAAACCTAGATTTTGATCAATCTCCCCCTAAAACTATCGAAAACATTAAGTGAATCATCAATTTATTTTTCCTCAGTGTTGTGTTATATTTATTAGCATCATGTTATATTTTGTGATACAATGTAATTTTGTATTCTTCTCACCTTTTTTTTTATTTTTGTTACACTATATGTAGGATCACTTGACGCATACTAATACACTAATACTAATAAAAATAAGTAAGTCACATGAACGATAATTATTGTGACGACATATTGAAATAACTGTTGTTTTAAATGAAAGTTAACTAAAAATAATAACCTCCACAATACAGTTTAAAAGAAAAAAGTGTGCTGGTATGATTTTTTTAGACGCATTAAACTATTCTTTTGTACTGGTACTAGATTATATTAGCCTTAAGGTTCACACAAGTGCCCGCTTGTCTTTAGCTTTGTCACTTTTCTTTTATTAATTTCTATATTATTCATACCAAATTGGTAGCCACAATGACACCTATGCCCTCGATCTCGTTGTAAAATTTGGTTTGGGGTATATAGGGTAGAGTTCGTGTACAAAGTGCATTTTTCATACAAACAGTGAAAAATCTATATAGGCATTGTGTTTTAAATTTTAGGCATAATGTTTTATATTGTTTTGGCATAGTATAATATAGAAAAACACAAAACTTAACTATTTAAACATTAATTAATGTATTTCTTAACATGCAATCTAAAACACCATGCAAAGAAAGCAATCAATGTGTTTTTAATTTCATGTCTAGATTACATTTGATCGTGTTTTAAATTGTTGCATTTGATTTTTTTTTTCAAAGGCCAAATAACACTTCTGCCCAACTACCTAGGGGGATCCCCACACTATGGACGGACCCCCACGACCACCCACTGGAGGGACCATATGTACCTCGAGCAGCTGGGTAGCCAAGGCCCGCCCATGTAGTATCCGAAATCGTGTTCAACTGAATTGATTCATTTATGTTCATCATCTATAAATACAAATACCATGACAACAATGAAGGATATAATTGCTCCTCTAAACATGGATCTAATTTGACTCAATAATTACACATAAAGGACTTGATGGAGAAGAGAATATTGCTCCAAGAATTATGTTGTTTCCTTATACCCCCATCAATGCAAGTCGGTTGAGGTCCAAGACGAAGCATTGTTCGAAATATTTCAAATAACGGTTTTGGTAAACTCTTGATGAATATATCGCTACTTGTTTGTCGGTCGAGATGAATTTGGGCTGGAGAGCATTTACCAATTCACGGACAAAATGATAGTTGGTGTCAATATGCTTTGCTCGTTTGTGTGAGATACGATTTTGACTTAAGAACAAAGCACTCTTGTTGTCACATAAGAGTGTCGGGTGACCTGGTGGTAAAGCATGAAGTTCCCGAAGAAGATTAGTTAACCAAATAATTTCAGCTGCCGTATTTGCCATTGCTCTATATTCGGATTCACAGCTGGGTATTGACATTGTTGGTTGCTTCTTTGCGCTCCAAGAGACCAGGTTTCCTCCTAAGTAGTTGCAATAGCCGTATGTGGATCTTCTTGTGTCGATACAACGAGCCCAATCTGCATCTGAAAAACCTAATAAAGTAGTGTTAGGTGGACGATGATGTGACACCCGACAAACTCAGGTTAGTAACTTTTATCAACTAGCCAGTCTACCTTAGCGAGACATGCATATGTTACATTTAACTGTGTAGTTGAGTCGAGTTAATGATTCGGGGAATCATCGGGAGTTGGTTTATACTTTCGAATTGGCCGGGGTTCAATGATTCGGGGAATCATTCAGGGAAACATACACACACGCGAGTCTTGAGTCCCGTTGTTGGTGAATTACATGAATGAAATTATGTGATAAACACAAATTGATACATATATAATGTGCAATGTGCTAATACGTGTTTAAATGGTATTTAGGTGATTATACATGCTTAACATATGTTAGGATTGCATGTTCATGTGTTAGAATGTGTTAACTTGTGTTAAAACGCGTTTTAAACGACAAAACCATAAAAAATGGATTTCCAGGTTTTTTGGTTCGACCTCATGGGGGTTCGACCCAAGGGATTGGAAGTCCATTCGACCCTTAAACAACTCATTCGACCCCTTGTAGGGTGCGAACTAGCAGACACTATAAATACCACACTTTGCAACTTTTTCATCATTTCACAAACCCTAATCGCCCCCAAGTGCTCTCTCTCTCTACCCTAAACCTGTAGAAAGGAGTTTTTGACCTCGTATTTCAGATTCTAACCTACAAACACGTTCTATAACATAAACAAGAGAAGATTCAAGGTGTATTCTTGATCTAAAATGTTTTTTAATCAATTTTCATTTGTTTTTCTCAAACCCCAAAGGTCCAAATCTGATTCAAACATGTATTCATGAATAAAAACTTTCTAACATCTTTCTAAACAAAACCCTTTCATTAATAATGAGTTTTTATGCAAAAATAGATGTGTTAATGATATAAATGATGTGTTATGTGTTATTTATTGTTTGAATGATGTGTAGATGATATATTAGTGATCTATAACTGTGTTAGATGATGGTTTATGATTATTGTAGGTTACAATTGATGAATGATGATGTTTTACCCATTTTGGGGGTTTATGTGTTAGATTCTAGGGTTTGTTCTTGATGATGTTGATGATGAAATGATTAGGGGTTTGCATATACATGATAATCTGAGCATATTGAGCTGGTTATAAAGTAATTTTGATAAAGTTTCCATTTTGGGTAAAGTTTACATACATTGATGTGACATTTCAATAATTTGCCATTTTGGGTAAGCTGCAAAACGGACTGATTTCGGGTAACCTGACAGGAGGCCAAACCAACTACTAGAGGGTCGAAAGAAAGCTCAAAAGGGTTAAACCAACTTGGCATGGGTCGAATGAAAACCAATTAGGTCGAATGAACATGATTTAGGTCGAATAAACATGTGTTAGGGCGAATGAACTTGTTTATTGGTCGAATGAGCTATGAGTGGGTCAAATCAATTGACTATGGGTCAAACCAGTCATAAAACCTGTTGACTCCATCCTACGACTTCATAAGTGCGATTTTTGATGCAAACTAAGTGTTTTATGCTTGAACCTTGCGTGTTAACTGTATATGCTTGATTTATTTGTGTAATGGGTCACCAACGGGATGTCGGGTCGGTCGGGTGTGTCCGGTTAATGTTTAAACACATTTTTAAGCGTATGTAGTCAAGATCTGGACAATCGGGGACTAGTTAACCTACGGGTTAAGAGTCTCGTATCACTAACACACTTTATAATAGGTCGTCGATATTAGGGACTATCAAATCCATTGTTGGTCATTCTAAGTATAAGAAGACGCAACCTATGGTGAGTTTCATAACCCCACTTTTACTGGTTTTACTTTCAGGAGAGAAACATGCTACGTAACGGTATTCTTTAAACTTATGTCATACTATGGTCGGTTTTTGGTTACTATACGATCTGTTAAAGTCCCGGGGAAACCATGAATGTGCGGGGTAGCACAACGGGGGAAATGTGGATGGATCTATTGGGCGTGACAAGCCGACGAGATCTATTAGGCGTGACCTGCCCCACTCTTCGGCTGGGAGCCGGGCGGGTGCATATTGTCTCGACTTATGCTAATCTTGTATTCATTATTGGGGCAGGCTAAAACTTGTATGCGTACTCATGTATTCGTGTCCAGTAATGGTTTTCCAATCGTAGTAGTAGCAGAACTTACGCCTAGCTAGCGTACACTTGACATAGTATTGACAGGATTGAACTTGGTACACTTTGGAAACGTTTTATAAAAACTTGTGGACTCACCAGCATTATATGTTGACATCTTTTTTTGGCATGTTTTCTCAGGTCGCTAAGGTAGCAGCATATGGACTAAGCATAAGGGTCTTGCATGGCATCCAGGGCTTTCTCGTGCATGTTTTGAATAATCATTTAAGACTACTTTTGTTTATTTTTGGGATGTAAACTTGATTAAGCTTGCGCTACTGATGTTATTAAAAACCTAATGTTTTGGTCTACGTATCTTTCATATAGTTGTCGTTTATTGTAACCGTTGACTTGGATCCTGGTGTGTCACGCGCCTCGCGGTAAAACTCGCACGCGGAATTTGAGGGTGTGACAGATGGTATCAGATCCAATGGTTATAGTGAACTAGGACTGCATGTAGAGTCTAGTCTATAGCCGAGTCTCACACACACACACTAGACGGTCGCATACATATGAGTCGTAACATGTGGGAACATAATAACCTTGTCGGGGTGTCGGTATCCTCATCTTTATGTGCTACATCATTTGTTCTATCTTAGATCGTTTCTATCCTTTACATTATCCTCTTCGTGATTCGAAGGCTAAGGGCTTACTTAATGATCTTTGCACGGCGGTTTTGTACATTAGATTGGCTTTGGCGCATTCTTGAGGTCTATCAGGATTCGGACATCTCCCTTCTATTCTCCAATGGACACAATCATTCACACGCGCACTATCTTGCACTTGTACATGTAATAGTACACCTATGGGTGTTAGCATCCGGTAACATGAGTTTCAAACTATAAGCACGTACATTTGGAAGACCATGTAGAGCAGTTTATCATTTCGGGTGCACATGAAATCATAAACTGAAATGCATGGAAACCTTGATGGACTCTGTGTTTGGACAAATTGTCCTGGATTGGACCTAGATCTAAATTCTTGTGATTTATAGTGGTCTACACTAGTGACAAACTGAGTATCTTGTTCTTGTTTTATCAGAGAATGTCTGGTGTTGGCAGTGGTCGCAGAGGTGGTCGTGGCGGCAGTGTTCGCGGCGGGGGTAGTGGTAATGTTAACATGACCCAGGAAGAGTTGAAAAACCTGATTCAGCAGCAAGTGAATGTTGCACTGGTTGTTTTTCAGGCTGCACATCATGCTCTTGGAGGTAATTTTATTTCTATCATCTTTATCTAAATCTTGGGTGTGGTGTTTTTCAGTTGTTTACATGGGTGTCGTTGGTTCAGGTGCTGCTGTCAATCCACCTCCACTTCAGTGCACCTATAAGATGTTTAGGGATTGTAAGCCTCATAATTTCAGCGGAACTTGTGACACCCGGCATATTAAGATAACATTTTACAAACATATAAGTCTACCTTAGCGAAAAACATTTATCAAACGTATTTAACAAGGTCAGTTGAGTCAGTTTATATTACGTATTGTCTAGGGTTCAATGATTTGGAGGATCATTAGGGTTATAACACCCGTTGAGTCCTGTTGTTGGTGAATTGCATGAATTGAATTAAGTATTAAACTTGAGTTGATCCATATATGATGTGTAATGTGCAAATACGTTTTTGAATGATGTTTATATGATTATTCTTTCTTAACATATATTAAGATTGCATGTTCATGTGTTAGGATGTGCTAAAACGCGTTTAAACGACAAAACTAAAAATTTTGGAAAACCATGAAAACTAGTTCGACCCAAAGGGGGTTCGAACCAGTCTCTTGAACCTCATTCGACCCTCCAAAATTCTTCATTCGAACCCTGTGGGGTGTGATCCAACAACAGCTATAAATACCACACTTTGCAACTTTTTCATCTTTTAACAAACCCTAAACGCCCCCAAGTGCTCTCTTTCAACTTTAAACCTGTAGGGAGGAATTTTTTACCTTGTTTTTTCAGATTCTAACCTAAAGATAACATCTATATCATAAACAAGAGAAGATTCAAGAACTCTGGTATTTGGAAACTATCAGACTGTGTCGGTTATTCTTTATTTAGAAGACGTGACGTAAGGTGAGTGTCACAACCCCATTCATTACTGTTTTCATACTTTTGGGGGAGAAATGCGGTACGAACTTACAACCTTTTAGACCAACATATTACGTTATATCACATGGATACTTAGTGACATTTATTCATCGGTAATGACCTCTCAGACTTTAGTGAACAATTAATATGTGGATACATAGCGGGGAAAGTGTGAATAGATCTATTGGGCCTGGCAAGCCCCACTAGGGCCGATTGGAGGACGGCGGCGGGTGCATATTTGTCCTACCAAACTTTAAGACACCAGGTGATCAACCGGTTATGGGTATAGAGGCATTCTAACGTTCAGCAGTGCTTCACGACACTATAGTATCATGTAACGATGTCTAGCTAGCATCAGGTATTGATGTAAGGATTGTTTGGTCTAGTTTACAAACGTTACAAACTTTTACAAACTTATCTTTGTAACTCACCGGCACTTATGTGTTGACTAAATTGCATGTTTTCTCAGGTCGTTAAGGTAGCAGGGAGTCATAGGCGCACTGGGGTCGCACTGCGTCTGGTTTTTTGTATGCATAATGTAAACCGTGTTGGTTTAACTATTTACTTTTGAAACTTGGGTTTTGTAAACATTTTGCTTCCGCAGTCGGTTTTGGTTTATATAAACTTTTAACTGCGTGGTTGGTTTATTTACGTTATTTTCATATCATATAACTGTCGTTTATTGTGACAGTTGACTTAGATCCTAGTATGTCACGCGCCTCGCGGTAAAACGCCCTAGTGTAATTTGAGGGTGTGACAGAACTGAAGGAGTAGTGGGACTACTCAGATTGCTAGAGAAGGTTGTATCGGCATTTGCTATGTGTAACTGACTGGAGGCGGATCGTGTTAAGTTTGCTGCAGGAACCTTTGAGGGCCCTGTTCTAACATGGTGGAACACATTTACTCGGACCCTTGGCTTGGGGGAGGCTAATGCTATTCCATGGGTGGAGTTTGTGCATCAACTGAAGAGTGAGTACTATCCGAGAGATGAAGTTCAGAAGATGGAATATGAGGTGTGGAATCATAAGATTGTCGGTTCGGAGATCGAAGAGTACACCGTCAGGCACAATGAGTTGGTTGTGATGTGTCCTGACTTGCACACACCGGAGTACATGAGGATTGAGCACTACATTTCTAGGTTGGTGCCGGAGATTCGTGGATTGGTGACTACTAATGACTCTGCCACTTTTCAGGGTACTGTCCGGTTGGCTTATAAGCTAACCCATCAGAAGGTTCAAGAAGGTGTTTTGCCTCCTCGAGGCACTACTGTGAAGGCTTCTGAGGGTAACAAGAGGAAATGGGAGAATGTGGGAAAGAGTTCAACTCCAATTCAGTCTTAGCAGGTGAAGAAGTATGAAGCATCTGGGTCATCGTCAGGGCAAAAACAGAGTGGGTATGTTGGGAATCATCCTAAGTGCAACAAGTTTGGATTTTATCATTCTGGTAATTGTGAGCGGGCTCGTTGTCATCGGTTGCCAGCAGATTGGGCATCATGCTAGGGATTGTCGGGTTAATCTTCAGCCGTTTTTAGGCTCGTGCTACTGTTCCTGCTCTCGCGCCTCAGGGGAATCCAGGGAAGCAGGGTTGTTTTATTTGTGGCGAATCGGGACACTTCAAGTGTGATTGTCCTATGATGAAGCAGGGTGAGAATGGGAAGAGCGGGAGGGGAAATGGAAACAACAGGGGTAGCGGCATGAATTACTGTGCCTTCGTGATTGGTTCGGGCGAGACCGGACAAGATCCTGACACTGTTATCGGTACGTTTTTTCTTAATGATTGCTATGCTTCGGTTTTATTTGATTCTGGTGCCGATAAGAGTTTCATATCTATTGAGTTTAGTCAATTGCTAGATATAGTATCTACACCTTTAGAGGCTAAGTACTTGATAGAATTGGCTGATGGTAACAAAATCAAAGCGACACATGTTTTTTGGGTGTGTCGCCTCAAGCTTTCGGGTTTGTCTTTCCTAATGACCTTATGCCGGTGTCCTTGGGTAGTTTCGATGTGGTTTTAGGCATGGATTTGTTATCCTTATATCATGCGAAAATCATTTGTTTCGATAAGGCTATTTAGATCCCTCTCACTGATGGAGAGATTCTTTTGGTGCTTGGTGAGAAAACCGGTGCTCCTTTCAGTATCATTTCTGTTATGAAAGCCCATAAGTATCTTCGGAAGGGTTATTTGGCCATTCTGGCTCTTGTTTTTGTGTCGTCTGACGATGAGAAGAAGATCGAAGATATTCCTGTAGTTCGTGATTTTCCTGAGGATTTGCCTGGTCTTCCTCCTCATCGTCAAGTTGAGTTCGGAATTGATCTTGCACCTGGTGCAGCCCCTATCGCTCGAGCCCCCATCGTCTTGCACCTCCCGAAATGCAGGAATTGTCTACCCAGTTTCACTAACTCTTGGAAAAGGGTTTCATTCGACCAAGTTCTTCCCCGTGGGAAGCCCCTGTCATGTTTGTTAAAAAGAAAGATGGAAGCCTTCGCATGTGTATTGACTATCGTGAGCTCAACAAGGTGATCATCAAGAACCGTTATCCTCTTCCTTGTATCGATGATTTGTTTGACCAACTCCCTGTGACACCCGGTAAACTTTGGTTAATAACTTTCGTCAAACTAGTAAGTCTACCTTAGTGAATCATGCATGTTACATACTTAACTGGGTCAGTTGAGTCGTTATGATGGTTCGGAGAACCATCGGGAGTCGTTACAATGATGCACAGGATCATTGGGAGTCGGTCCATAACCACCTGTACAAGGATTGGTGATTCGTGGAATCACCGGGTGTAATGCACACACGCAAGTCTTGAGTCCCGGGAATTGGTGAAAGAATGTGAACGTGTTATTTATCATGCTTTATGTGTTTGTAATCATTATATGACTTTTCGGTTTGTGAATACGTGCTTATATGTGTTAAAATAGTGTTTAACGCGCCATAAACCCGAAATCACGTACTAGTGATAACAACATGCATTTACGCCTACTCACTAGTTTATAGGTGATTACAACATGCATTTACGCCTACTCACTAGTTTCTAGACAATTACAACATGCAATTACACCTACTCACTAGTTTACATTCGATTAGAACTAGCAAGTAGGAATCCTAATCGCCTGTTGTAGACTCTACTCGCATGTTATGGCTTGGACGACTAGAAACACCTATAAATACAACCTTTGACTTGTAAAACACCATTTGTGCAACCCTAACTGGTCCCAAGCCTCCCTCACACCATAATACACCTCTGGAACTCGTGTTTGCTACAAAACCCATCATTCCTAAGCTTACACTCCTTCTTTAGCAAGATTCAAGGTGTGTTATGTACCCTAAGCGCTTGTATTGTTGATATCTTGGTTCCAAAAGGTCCAGACCTAGTTTTATCAAGTTTGTGTCTTTGAAAACCTTTGAAATGAGTTTCTAAAACTAGTCTAAACCTTTATACTTGCTCTATGTGAAGTATTCATGCAAGAAACGATTTTTAATGGTCAAAACGTGAAAGTTTCTATGTATTTGATGTACTTCTGATGTGCAGGAGTTGTTAGGATGTTTTCCTAAGGATTTGAGCAATTATTATAGTGTTTTGGTGATAATATGCATTTTGACCCATTTGAGTGATTCTTGAGGATTTAGGGTGTTATAATATGATTTGATGATTGTTTGATGTTAGGATTCACACTAGAATGGTATAATAATAGAGAAATGATGAATTGCAAGGTTGTAGGTGATGAGATCTGATTATTTGTCATTTAAGGAAATATATGCATGTTTAATGAAGCCTAGTACTTTGCCATTTTTGGAAATAATTGCAAATAGGGTGTTAGACCAGTGATAAATTGGGGGTTTTTGCTTGGAATAGGTTGCTTAATGATTTGGGTTTGATATTGGGTGTTTTTACATGTTTCGGGTCTGATTTGGAGGGTTAAACGCGCGAAATACGACATTTTGCTGCAGGGGGTGAGTAGGCTCTACTCGCATGTAATTATAGGCGAGTAGGCGCTACTCGCGTGTACAACACGTGATTACAACTCCTAATTTCCTGTTTGACTTTCCTAATTGCTAGTTGACTTTCCTAATTGCATGTTTGATTCCTAATCGCGTGTTTTGCTGTTGTAAGCGTATTTTGACATCCCGAAACATGATTTGACACCTAGGAACAAGATAGGAACCGTGTGACATGTCTAGTAACCTAATAATATGTGTTTGGACTCGTATATGCGTTAATTGAACTGTATGCTAGACTTAGTGAAGTTTTACGCATGTTAAGTGTATAGTTGCATATGTATGCATGATATCTTGTATCTGGCTAACACGTGGAATGTCGGGTCACCAATGGGATGTCGGTCTTGTCTGGTGTGGTCGGTTAAAACGTTTAAACATCTTTTCAAACGTACACGGTTATGGTCCGGACAATTGGGGACTGATTAGCCTTTGGGTTAGTAGTCATCACACTTATGTAAACCCATTGATAGGTCGCCACTAGTTGGGCTATCACATACGTTTCAGATTACTCTTTAACTGAAGACGCAACCTAAGGTTAGTTCGAGGGAGAAACATGCTTACACATTTTAAACACATGATTTCAAGTTATACTATGGCTATCATTATATTACTATACGGCTCATCTAAATCCCATAGAAACCACTAATACGGGTACGTAGCGGGGAAATGTGGATAGCGCTATTGGGCCTGACAAACCCCACTCCACGGCAGGAGGCCGGGCGGGTGCATATTGTCTCAATCACACGAGGCCTACCGATGATGACGGTAGTCCGTAAAGGGTATCACACTATAAATCACAGTCAGCAATGGTTTCAACCGTAGTAGTAATTAACTTACGCCTAGCTAGCGTTCACACAACATAGTAGTAACGGTAACGGTTTTCAAAGGATTAATGAAATGCTTATTATAAAACCTGTGTGAACTCACCAGCATTATATGTTGACCTTTTTAGCATGTTGTCTCAGTCGCTAAGGTAGCAGCAGTCGGGATTGGCGCACGGAGTCGCACTCGCGTCTAGGGTCAGGTTTTGATATCAAACTTTAAACTCATGTTTTACTTTGTTTGGGATTTTGTAAAACTTAAATATGCTTCCGCCACTACAACAAAATGAAGCTAATGCAACCTTAATGAAAGGTTGCATTAGGCCTTGAAAAGGTTGCATTAGGCCTAATGCAACCTTTTATCTAGAGCTGCATTAGGTGAAGTTGCATTAGACTTAATGCAACCTTTTTTTAGATAATGCAACCTTTTTTTTAGCTAATGCAACCTTTTTATTAGATAATGCAACCTTTTTAAAAGGGTTGCTTCTAAAGAGTTGCATTATACCTATTTTTTAGTAGTGCGCTATACTTTAAATCATGGTTTTTGGTTATTGCATGGAATGTCTTACGTATTTTCTTACATTTAGTTGTCGTTTATTTTGACCGTTGACTTGGATCCTAGTGTCTCTCATGCCTCGCGGTAAAACTCTGCATGTGGAAATTTGAGGGTGTGACAGATTGGTATCAGAGCCAATGGTTATAGTGAACTAGGACTGCATGTAGAGTCTAGTCTATAGCCGAGTCTCACACACACTAGACCGTCACATATGTTTGAGTCTTAGCATACGGGTAACATATTGAATTCGTCGGGGTGTCGGTGTCATCATCTTCTGTGCTGCATCATCTGTTTACCGTTCTATCGTTCTATTCCTTAACTTGTCCTTTTTGTGATTCGACGGCAAGTGACATATTATTGAACTTTCTTGGCGATGGTGTACATTGGGGTAGCTTCGGCATATCCTTGAGATCTGTCCAGAATTCGGACATCTCACTTCTGTGCCCCAATAGACACGCTCGTCCTTACACACACTATCTTACACTTTTACTTGTAGTAATACACTTTTGGGTGCTAGTATTCGGTGACTTGAACTTCAAGCCTAAAGTACATCTGGAGAATCATATAGACCAGTTTATCTTATCGGGTGCACACGAAATCATAAACTAGAATGCATCAAAATCCTAGTGGACTTTGTGTTTGGACGGATGGACCCGAATTAGGCCTGGATCAGTTTCTTGTGATTCCTAGTGGGTTACACCACGGGCGAGCCTAAATCTTTTGTTCAATATTTTGGCAAAAGATGTCAGGAGCTCGTGGCGGTCGCAGGGGTGGCCGTGCTGGCGGCGGTGGTGGTGGCGGTCGTGGTAACATTAACATGACCCAAGAGGAGTTGAACGACCTGTTGCAACAGCAGGTGAATGCGGCCTTGGCTGCATTCCAAGCTACACATAATGCTATGGGTGGTAAGTTGATTGCTACCAACTCTACCTCATTCTTGGGTGTTGTATCTTTCTCGTTGTTGTTTATCGGTGTATTTTGTCGCAGGTGGTGCTGTCATTCCACCCCCACCTCAGTGCTCCTACAAAAAGTTCATGGACTGCAAGCCCCACAATTTCGGTGGGCATGAAGGAGCGGTGGGACTGCTCCAGTGGTTGGAAAAGGTTGAATCTGTATTCTCGATGTGCAATTGCCCAGCGGGTGACCGCGTAAAGTATGCTTCAGCGACCTTTGAAGGTCCTGCACTGACTTGGTGGAGCTCCACCACCCAGACCTTGGGTATTGGGGAAGCCCACGCTATGCCCTGGGTAGAATTTGTGCAGCGTTTGAAGGGTGAGTACTGTCCGAGGGACGAAATTCAGAAGCTCGAGCACGAGGTCTGGAATCACAAAATGGTGGGGTCTGATATTGAGGAGTACACGGCTAGGCATAATGAGCTGGCGGTGTTATGCCCGGATTTGCACACGCCGGAGTACAGAAGGATCGAGCATTATGTTTCTGGTTGGTACCGGAGGTTGCAAGATTGGTGGCTGCGGGTAATCTTACTGTGTATTCTGAGGTTGTTCGGTCGGCTCACAGTCTGACCAACATGAAGGTTGCTGAGGGTGTCTTACCTCCTAGGGGTGCTGCTGTGTAAGCACCAGTGGATAATAAGAGAAAGTGGGATAGTTCTAGTAAGATTTTGGGTTCGGGTCAACCGCAGCAGCTAGCGAAGAAGGTTGAAGCTTTAGGATCGTCATCTGACCAGAAGCAAGGTGGGTATACCGGGAAGAAGCCTAAGTGTGATCAGTGTGGGTTTCATCATTTTGAGGGTTGTGACAGGTTTCGTTGTGAACGTTGTGATCGTACTGGTCATTTTGCAAAGGATTGTCGGGCCAGTCTTCCATCTAAGCCGGCTCAGGCTACGGGTGTTACTCTCGCTCCTCGGGGGAATCAGGGCTGCTACAACTATGGGGAAATGAGGCATTTCAAGTGTGATTGTCCTAAGATGAAGTAGGGCGAGGGTTGAAACAAGGAGGAACCTGATATTGTTACCGTATGTCTTCTATTCGCCGCTATGCTTCGGTTTTATTTTGGTTCTCGTACTGTTAAGGGCTTCATATCCGTTAAGCTTTATCCGTGCCTACACCCTGGAAGGGTAAGTCCTTGGTTATCGTGTGTCGTGTTGCATCTTGTTTTGGTATCGGGTGTGTAAATTCTATGTGAGGAGATAACCTGGAGGCACTGCTTGGACGCTACCTGGTACTTCGTTTATATCGATCTCAAGGGTCTTCTGCATATCTCGGTCGGGTTGGGTTGGTTATGTGCCAGTCTATAACAGTCATCTCATATTCGTCTTGAGGATTTTGTTCCTCGGTTTGGGGTACTTGTTCTTATCATCTCTAGTTGTGATCTTTGTATCTTTTTGTGTTTTTGGGGAGCGTTGCTTTGAGCATTGGGTGCTCAGTTGCATGCTTATTGGGTCGCCTCTTGTATGTCTGGATTCATTATGGTTCACGTGGTGGACCGAGGCCCTCATGGGTCAGGGCTCTCGTGCACTTGGGTTGACACTTGTTACTGTTGAAGCTGAGTGAATCTCGGGACGAGATTCCTTTCAACGGGGGGGTGATGTGACACCCGGCAAACTCCGGTTAATAACTTTCGTCAAACTAGTAAGTCTACCTTAGCGAGTCATGCATGTTACATACTTAACTGGGTCAGTTGGGTCGTTATGATGGATCAGAGAATCATCGGGAGTCGTTACAATGAGCCACGGGATCATTGGGAGTCGGTCCATAACCACATGTACAAGGATTGGTGATTCGTGCAATCACCGGGTTTAATGCACACACGCAAGTCTCGAGTCCCGGGAATTGGTGAAAGAATGTGAACGTGTTATTTATCATGCTTTATGTGTTTGTAATCATTATATGACTTGTCGTTATGTGAATACATGCTTATATGTGTTAAAATAGTGTTTAATGCGCCAAACACCCGAAATCACGTACTGGTCATTACAACATGCATTTACGCCTACTCACTAGTTTATAGGTGATTACAACATGCATTTACGCCTACTCACTAGTTTATAGGTGATTACAACATGCAATTACGCCCTACTCACTAGTTTCCAACTCACTAGTTTATAGGCAATTACAACATGCAATTACACCTACTCACTAGTTTACATGTAATTAGAACTAGCAATTAGGCCGTACTCGCTAGTTTTACATGTGAGTAGGAATCCTAATCGCCTGTTGCAGACTCTACTCGCATATTATGGCTTGGACGACTAGAAACACCTATAAATACAACCCTTGACTTGTAAAACACCATTTATGCAACCCTAACTTGTCCCAAGCCTCCCTCACACACATAATACACCTTTGGAACTCATTTTTGCTCCAAAACCCATCATTCCTAAGCTTACACTCCTTCTTTAGCAAGATTCAAGGTGTGTTATCTACCCTAATCCTTTGTATTGTTGATATCTTGGTTCCCAAAGGTCCAGACCTAGTTTTTCAAGTTTGTGTCTTTGAAAACCTTTGAAATGAGTTTCTAAAACAAGTCTAAACCTTTATACTTGCTATGTGAAGTATTCATGCAAGAAACGATTTTTAATGGTCAAAACGTGATTATTTCCATGTATTTGATGTACTTCTGATGTGCAGAGTTGTTAGGATGTTTTCCTAAGGATTTGAGCAATTATGATAGTGTTTTGGTGATAATATGCATTTTGACCCATTGGTGTGATTCTTGAAGATTTAGGGTGTTATAATATGATTTGATGATTGTTTGATGTTAGGATTCACACTAGAAAGGTATAATAATAGAGGAATGATGAATTGCAAGGTTGTAGGTGATGAGATCTGATTATTTGCCATTTAAGGAAAGATATGCATGTTTAATGAAACCTAGTACTTTGCCATTTTTGGAAATAATTGCAAATAGGGTGTTAGACCAGTGATAAATTGGGGGGTTTTTGCTTGGAATAGGTTGCTTAATGATTTGGGTTTGATATTGGGTGTTTTTACATGTTTCGGATCAGATTTGGAGAGTTAAACGCGCGTAATACGACATTTTGCTGCAGGGGGGCGAGTAGCCTCCTACTCGCATGTAATTATAGGAGAGTAGGCTCTACTCGCATGTAATTATAGGCGAGTAGGCTCTACTCGCGTGTACAACACATGATTACAACTCCTAATTGCTTGTTTGACTTTCCTAATTGCTAGTTGACTTTCCTAATTGCATGTTTGATTCCTAATCGCGTGTTTTGCTGTTGGAAGCGTATTTTTGACATCCCAAAACATGATTTGACACCTAGGAACATGATAGGAACCCCGTGACATGTCTAGTAACCTAATAACACGTGTTTGGATTCGTATATGCGTTAATTGAAGTGTATGCTAGACTTAGTGAATTTTGCTCATGTTAAGTGTATAGTTGCACATGTATGCATGATATCTTGTATTTGGCTAACACGTGGAATGTCGGGTCACCAATGGGATGTCGGGTCTTGTCTGGTGTGGTCTGGACAATTGGGGACTGATTAGCCTTCGGGTTAGTAGTCATCACACTTATGTAAACTCATTGAAAAGTCGCCACTAGTTGGGGCTATCACACACGTGTCGGATTACTCTTTAACTGAAGACGCAACCTAAGGTGATTTCACGGCCCCACTTTTATCAGTTTCGTTTTCGGGGGAGAAACATGCTTACACATTTTAAACACATGATTTCAAGTTATACTATGGCTATCATTATATTACTATATGGCTCATCTAAATCCCATAGAAACCACTAATACGGGTATGTAGCGGGGAAATGTGGATAGCGCTATTGGGCCTGACAAACCCCAGAGGCCGGGCGGGTGCATATTGTCTCAATTACACGAGGCCTACCGGAGATGACGGTAGTCCATAAAGGGTATCACACTATAAATCACATTCAGCAATGGTTTCAACCGTAGTAGTAATTAACTTACCGCCTAGCTAGCGTTCACACAACATAGTAGTAACGGGAATGGTTTTCAAAGGATTAATGAAATGCTTATTATAAAACCTGTGAACTCACCAGCATTATATGTTGACCTTTTTAGCATGTTGTCTCAGGTCGCTAAGGTAGCAGCAGTCGGGCTAGGCGCACGAGTCGCACTCGCGTCTAGGGTCATGTTTTGGATATCAAACTTTAAACTCATGTTTTATTTTTGTTTGGGTTTTTGTAAAACTTAAATATTCTTCCGCTTTACTTTAAATCATGGTTTTTGGTTATTGCATGGAATGTCTTACGTATTTTCTTACATTTAGTTGTCGTTTATTGTGACCGTTGACTTGGATCCTAGTGCGTCACGCGCCTCGCGGTAAAATTCCGCATATGGAAATTTGACGGTGTGACAAAGCCGATATTCCGAAGATTGCTTTTCGTACTCGTTATGGCCATTTTGAGTTCTTGGTCATGCCTCTTGGTATCACCAACGCACCGGCGGTTTTCATGGATTTGATGAACCGTGTTTGTAAGCCCTATCTTGATAAATTTGTCATCGTGTTTATTGATGATATTCTTGTCTATTCCAAGAGCAAGGTGGACCACGACGAACACTTATGGCTAGTCTTGAAACTCTTGAGGCGAGAGCAGTTGTATGCTAAGCTCTCGAAGTGTGACTTTTGGTTACGCGAGGTTCAATTCCTTGGTCATGTGGTTAATGAAAAAGTAATTCATGTCGATCCTACTAAGATAGAAGCCATCAAAGACTGGGAAGCACCAAAGTCGCCTTCTGAGGTGTGGCAATTCCTAGGTCTCGCGGGTTATTATTGTCGTTTCATTGAGGGATTTTCAAAGATTGCTCAACCCCTCACCTCTCTTACCCGGAAAGACTGGAAGTTTGACTGGGGTGACTCTCAGGAATCAACATTTCAGATGCTGAAACTTAAACTCTGTTCTGCGCCTATCTTATCCTTACCAAAAGGCACATATGATTTCGTTGTTTATTGTGATGCTTCTATCCATGGTCTCGTTGTGTGTTGATGCAATGCGAAAAGGTTAGCGCTTATGCTTCTCGTCAACTTAAGGTTCATGAGAAGAACTATACCACCCATGATTTTGAATTGGGTGCGGTTGTTTTCGCTTTAAAGATTCAGAGACATTACTTGTACGGTACTAAGTGCACCATTTATACCGATCACAAGAGTCTGCAGCATATCATTGATCAGAAGGAGTTGAACATGCGACAGCGTCGCTGGGTCGAGCTTCTTAACAATTATGATTGCGCTATTAAATACCATCCTGGTAAGGTGAATGTTGTGGCAGACGCCTTGAGCAGGAAGGAATCCGGTACGCCCCTTCGTGTTAGAGCTCTTGAGCTCACCATCCATTCTAGTTTGCCTGACCGAATCCGTTCTACGCAGCAAGAAGCTTTGAAGGAGGAAAATCTTAAGCTGAAACCATGCATAGTGCTGATAAGCACCTCGAGCTTAGGTCTGATTGCCTACACTACTTTGTAGAACGCGTTTGGGTTCCTCTATTCGGGGGTTTGCGAGAGCTTGTCTTGGATGAGGCTCACAAATCCCAGTATTCTATCCATCCTAGCTCCGATAAGATGTATCAGGATTTGAAGATACTCTATTGGTGGCCAAACATGAAGGGGGATATCGCTTTTTATGTGAGCAAGTGTTTGACCTGCGCTAAGGTCAAGGTTGACTATCAAAAGCCTTCTTGTCTTCTTCAACCTGAGATTCCGGAATGGAAGTGGGAACGTATCACGATGGATTTTGTGACCAAACTCTTGAGATCACCCAGTGGTTGTGATATGATTTGGGTAATTGTCGATCGGTTAACAAGATCTGCACACTTCCTCGCTATTAAAGAGACCCATAGTTTGGAACGATTGGCTCGTATCTATTTTAAGGAAGTGGTCGCTCGCAAGGGGTGCCCGTTTCTATCATCTATGATCGTGATTCTCGTTTCACTTCTCGTTTCTGGAAAGCTCTACATAAAGCTTTGGGTACTCAGTTGGATATGAGTACGGCTTATCATCCGCAAACCGACGGTCAGATTGAGCGGACCATTCAGACGCTTGAGGAAATGCATCGGGCATGTGTTATCGATTTTGGCAAAAGTTGGGAGAGTCAGCTACCGTTGGTGGAGATCTCTTACAACAATAGCTATCATTCTAGTATTAAGGCAGCTCCGTTCGAGGCTGTTTACGGACGAAAATGTCGGTCTCCTCTTTGTTGGGCGGAAGTGGGTGAGAGCCAACTCACTGGTCCGAAACTTGAGTACTAGACTTCTGAAAAGATCGTACAAATTCATAATCGCATGGCAGCAGCTCGGGATCGTCAGAAGAGCTATGCTGATCGTCGTCGCAAACCTTTCGAGTTCCAGGTTGGCGACAAGGTTTTGTTGAAAGTCTCTCCAGCTGCTCGATATGTCGGGCCGTTTGCAATTCTGGAACGGATTGGGCCGGTGGCATATAGGCTTGATCTGCCAGAAGAGCTCAGTAGCGTTCATAACGTCTTCCATGTCTCGAATCTTAAGAAGTGTTTAGCTGATGAATCTCTCATTGTTCCTCTCAAAGAGATCAAGGTTGATTATCGTCTGCGTATCGTGGAGGAACCGGTTCATAGCCTTCGTCGGAGTAAAATCCGCATCGTTAAAGTTCGTTGGAATTCTAATCGTGGACCGGAGTTCACATGGGAACAGGAGGATCATATGAAAGCTAAATATCCTCATATGTGCGTTTGAGTCAAGGCATGCATGTCGCTGTTGAAGCTGAGTGAATCTCGAGGCGAGATTCCTTTCAACAGGGGGATGATCTAATAACTGGAAAATTTTTCTTTCTTCTCGTCTCTTTCCTTTTTGGCTTTGAACAATTTTCGGAACGAAAATTCTTTCAACATGGGGATGATGTGACACCCTGCAAACTCAGGTTAGTAACTTTTATCAACTCATAAGTCGACCTTAGCGTCTCATGCATACGTTATGCTTAACTGGGTCAGTTGAGTCGAGTTAATGATTTGGGGAATCATCGGGATTTGGTTTATACTTTCGGATTGTCTAGGGTTCAATGATTCGAGGAATCATTAAGGGAA
Source organism: Ambrosia x helenae (assembly GCA_030844895.1). Lineage (NCBI taxonomy): Eukaryota > Viridiplantae > Streptophyta > Magnoliopsida > Asterales > Asteraceae > Ambrosia > Ambrosia x helenae. Next base: position 27,927 of record JAUTDX010004399.1, read on the forward strand.
ACATACACACACTCGAGTCTTAAGTCCCGTTGTCGGTGAATTACATGAATCAAATTATGTGATAAACATAAATTGATCCATATATAATGTACAATGTGCTAATATGTGTTTAAATGGTATTTATGTGATTATACATGCTTAACATATGTTAGGATTGCATGGTCATGTGTTAGAATGTGTTAACATATGTTAAAACGCGTTTAAACGACAAAACCATAAAGAATGGAATTCCAGGTTTTTGGTTCGACCTCATGGGCGTTCAAAACAAGGGATTGGAAGTCCATTCAACCCTTAAACAACTCATTTGACCCCTTGTATGGTGTAAACCAGCAGACACTATAAATACCACACTTTGCAACTTTCTCATCATTTCACAAACCCTAACCGCCCCTAAGTGCTCTCTCTCAACCCTAAACCTGTATAAAGGAGTTTTTGACCTCGTATTTTAGATCCGAACCTACAAACACGTTCTATAAGATAAACAAGAGAAGATACAAGGTGTGTTCTTGATCTAAAACCTTTTAATCAATTTTCATTCGTTTTTCTCAAACCCCAAAGGTCCAGATCTGATTCAAACATGTTTTCACGAATAAAAACCTTTCTAACATCTTTTTAACAAAATCCTTTCATTAATAATGAGTTTTTATGCAAAAATACATTTGTTAATGATGTTAAATGATGTTTTATGTGTTATTTGTTGTTTGAATGATGTGTAGATGATATATTAGTGATATATAACTGTGTTAGATGATGGTTTATTATTATTATAGGTTACAATTCATGAATGATGATGTTTTACCCATTTGGGGGGTTTATGTGTTAGATTCTAGGGTTTGTTCTTGATGATGAAATAATCAAGGGTTTTCATATACATGATAATCTGAGCATATTGATCTGGTTAAAAAGTGATTTTGATAAAGTTTCCATTTTGGGAAAGTTTACATGCATTGATGTGACATTTCCATAATTTGCCATTTTGGGTAAGCTGTAAAACGGACTGATTTCTGGATATAGATGGTAGGGTTTTGTAGGATAGATTAAATAGAGTCAACTATTGTGTTTGGTGATGTTTCGTGATGTGTTCGGACTTTTAGATGCGATTTGGTGCGTTTTGTGAGTTTTTGCAGCTCAGGGGTCGAACCAGTGTTGATTCGACTTGACTGGAGGTCGAACCAACTACTGGAGAGTTGTATGAAAGCTCAAACGGGTTGAACCAATTTGGTAGGTTCGAATGAAAACCAATTAGGTCGAATGAACATGATTTAGGTCTAATAAACATGTGTTAGGGCGAATGAACTTGTTTATTGGTCAAATGAGCTATGGGTGGGTCGAATCAATGGACTATGGGTCGAACCAGTCATAAAACCTGCTGATTCGACCGTACGACTTCATAAATGCGATTTTTGATGCAAACTAAGTGTTTAATGCTTGAACCGTACGTGTTAACCATATGCTTGATTTATTTGTGTAATTGGTCACCAACGGGATGTCGGGTCGGTCGGGTGTGTCCGGTTAACGTTTAAACACATTTTTAAGCATACGTAGTCAAGATTTGGACAATCGAGGACTAGTTAACCTATGGGTTAATAGTATAGTATCTCATACACACTTTACGATAGGTCGCCGATATTAGGGACCATCAAATCCGTTGTTGGTCATTCTAAGTATAAGAAGAAGCAACCTAAGGTGAGTTTCACAGCCCCACTTTTACTAGTTTTACTTTCGGGGGATAAACATGCTACGTAACGGTATTCTTTAAACTTATGTCATACTATGGTCGCCTTTTGGTTAGTATACGATCTGTTAAAGTCCCGGGGGAAACCATGAATGTGCGGGGTAGCACAATGGGGGAAATGTGGATTGATCTATTGGACATGACTTGCCTCACTCGTCGGCTGGGAGCCGGGCGAGTGCATATTGTCTCGATTTATGCTAAACTTGTATTCATTGTTTGGATAGTCTTAAACTTGTATGCGTACTCATGGTTTCGTGTCCAGTAATGGTTTTCCAATCGTAGTAGTAGCAGAACTTACGCCTAGCTAGTGTACACTTGACATAGTATTGACAGGATTGAACTTGGTACACTTTGGAAACGTTTTATAAAACCTGTGAACTCACCAGCATTATATGTTGGCATCTTTTTTTGGCATGTTTTCTCAGGTCGCTAAGGTAGCAGCATATGGACTAGGCGCACGGTCTTGCATGGCGTCGAGGGCTTTCTAGTGCATGTTTTGAATAATCATTTAAGACTACTTTTGTTTATTTTGGGGGTGTAAACATGCTTAAGCTTCCGCTACTGATTTTGTCTTACTAAAAACTTAATGTTTTGGTCTACGTATCTTTCATATAGTTGTCGCTTATTGTGACCGTTGACTTGAATCATGGTTGTCACACGCCTCGCGCTAAAATCCCGCACGTGAAATTTGAGAGTGTGACAGATCAAAAGTTAAACCATGTGCTAAAGTGCCCTTAATGTAATGAAGAATCCTTTTAACTAGCTAGAAATGAGTGGTTGTGGGAATTTGAAGGAATTGGCTAGCTTGATTTACGGCATAAGAGAGATCAGGACTGCTGATTGTGAGATATTGCAGGGCACCTACAAGGGAGCGATAAAGAGGGTGGTCATGAAATGGTTGGCCTTCGGAGGTGAAAATATCTTTGGTTGTTAAAGGAGTGGCAACGGGTTTAGAGTCAAATAAACCGGCTCGGTGAGAATTTCATGGGCATGTTTGAATTGATTTAGAAAAAGACCCGATTTTGTGTCATGAATTTCGAGGCCGAAAAAAAATGTGTAGAGAGCCTAGGTCCTTCATTTTGAATTCCTTGTTAAGAAAAGATGTGAAGTTGTTGATGAAATTTCATTTTCCCGGTGATAATGATGTCATTAACGTAAACAAGAAGATAAATTAAGATACTTTGGTGATTGTAAATGAACAAAGAATTGATTGTTTCTTTACATTATAGCCAAAACTTAAAACACAATGACTACATAAAAATTCTCACACTTTGTACGAAAAATGCCCTTTATACAGGAAACTATACCGGGGTATATATATAACAAACTGATGAGTATTACTGTAATTAGTTACTTATATACATGGTGTAATATACATCAACCCTTAAAACGCACAGGTGTTTCTTTGATGATTTCTCTAAAACACAGCTTTGAGAATATGATTTCAATAATCCTGCATATAAAAAATATATATGATAAGGAAACATCTCACCATATAGATCGACAATAACGTTGTGTACATATTTAAATTGTTTTAAACTTTAACATAACCTTTTATATACTTTTGCAACATATATGCATACACCATCTATAAATACACACAAGAAAAAAAAAACAGTAATCACCAAAGGGTATTATTGGAAGCAAGCTTGGTAAATCATCTTTTAACCAGAAGATGACCCTACTCTTGACCCTCTCAAACCCTTCTTTCTCTACTTATTGTGTGTCCTCTTTTAGACATAAAAACATCAAAAACATCACCAGAAAACACAAATGAGATCAATGGCTACAACGCCCTACCATAATAACCTACCTATAGATATGCTCATTTTATCAATTACCCTTTTACTTTTTCTTAAAATTCTACCCTTTACAACCTGCAATTCAGTCCATGATCTCCTCACAAGTAGAGGGTTGCCAGCAGGGCTCTTCCCACAAAATGTGAAGTCATATGACCTTGACCACAATGATCATCTGCAAGTGTACCTAGAGGAGCCATGTGTGGCCAAATTTGAGACAAGGGTGTTCTTTGAACGTGTGGTCAGGGCTAACCTCAGTTATGGTGGACTCCATGGGTTGGAAGGTTTGTGTCAAGAAGAGTTGTTTCTTTGGTTGCCTGTTAAGGGCATTAAAGTCATAGATCCTTCATCAGGGTTGATCTTGTTTGATATTGGTTTGGCTTTTAAACAGCTCTCTCTTTCTCTTTTTGAAGAACCACCTATATGTATTCCTAAAGGTACATTACTCTCTTCACACATACCTAATATGGGGTGTTTAAAATTTGTTCATTTTAGGTTACTGATTTATTGAACTTTTTGTCATGTGTTTTGATCGAAAAATAAAAAAAGTTTAGTACACTTAATTAATTTACAAATATTGTACACTTAATAATTTTTTGAATAGTGTTTAATGAAACCGTATATTCTTTTCAATATTTTCATAATTAAAAGTCATAAGCAACTTCAATTTTGGATAAAAAATTGTGTGTGTGAGTTGAAATTTACAAAAGAGTTTTAAATAATATTTATTGAAACCGTTTATATTCGTTTAAATAGTTTTTCATAATCAAAAGTCATAAGCTACTTACTACCAAACACATCATATGTTAATATATATATACACACACATTTGTTGACAAAAAAATGTAAATAATTGTGAGTTATAATCTTTATTTATCGGCCTTTTTTAGGGTATGACATCATATTGAAAATCTGAATTAGGTGCAAAAAACGAATGACATGACAGCACTACTTGAGTGCTTTAGATTTAACGCTTTGGTGGGGTTTAATCTAATGTAAATTACACATATTCATAATTTAGTTTTTGTAAACAAATTATTATTACTATTACTATTACTATTATTATAAAAGAAATTTATAAATTCTTTCTAAAATAAAACAAAACACAAGACGCGTGAATTTCTCTAGCTTGCCCTCAAACAATGCAACAACGCAACCATCATTGCAATCGTATCAGACCGTTGGAGTGACACCGTTTTCAGGTGCTCGTGTCATGTCCATCCCCTTCATCCTCCACCCTTAATTCCCTTCTTGTTTGCCACGTGTCTGGTTTTGAATTACGAAACCAAATCTTGTATTTTTTTTGCTTTCTCCACCAGTACTAATTATGTGGTTTTTTTTTTTTTGAAAGGCAAACAAATTTATTACCAAATCCAAATATTTACAAGGAAATCTAATAGCAAGTTGCTAAGTACTAGTTATGTGGTTATATTTGTCTTTTTAGAAAGACTAACTCATACACACTAATCCTATTTTTAAATTTATACATTGTGGTACATTGTAAGACTTGAACCACCAATATTATAGAAGGGATATATTTCCAACATCTTGATACTACCTGGCTACAAGTTCTTTTAACAAAGGCCACTATGGTTCCAACTCATGACTTTAGATGACTCTTTAGTTACAACCGACAAGAACAAGGGTACAAGGGCTAGACAATTGCGCCAAAACCAAAGATGGCCGATTGTGGTTATATTCGGTGAGAATTGTGTATATGATATCACAAATAAATATTATCAACATTCAACAACTAGTTACATCGGTCACTCGGTGCAAGTAGTTACCGACAAAAATTCCTTGACTTTATTCCCCCAGTAATAGGGGCATGAGTAATTTGCTTCGAAAAGATTACATACACCTAGATTAACAACTGATTATTGACAGTTCGTTTTTGATGGTCAACATATATTTCTCCGATGATTGGCACACTACTATTACCATGGAATTTAATTTACCAAAAAAAATTAAAAAATTTACAGATGACTATACCTGAATTTGTCGGTAGACAATAAAGTGATGTTTTTGTTTGTAGAACACTTTCTATAATATTTAAAACTATACAAGTAATAACTTTTTTAAGAAATTGACATTGGATTTTGACTTTCATTTGTTTGACAAAATAAATGACATACGGATTGAAGTTTTTCACGTGATCTTGTTTGTTTAATATATTTAACAATGTATACAGACGTAATTGTTTCTTTAGTATTTTATAACAATTATAACTATCGACCAATTGCTTTATGTTTCATGAATGATTCATTTAAATAAACATATTATTAACAATTATTTAAATCTTTTTGTTATACAAGTATTCGCTCTTAAGCTCTTAATACAATTATAAAACCTGAAATTAATTAAGTTTTAGTTATAAACTTCGTTGGGTATAGTACTAATTTTAACTTGTTTTTGAAGTTCTTAAACCTTAAGTACAGATTTTGCAAATATGTTTGCTATTGTTTTGCAGAAAAAATATACACATCCTACTGAAATGATTCATATTTGCCTTTGGTATTAATAAAATCTTGAATTCATGTAGTTAATATGTGATGATAATAATTCGACTTTAATTCCATAATTAATGCTTGTAGTTTAGGTGGATCGAGTTTCCTAAGCTTATTGGTGACCAAATGTCCATAAAAACAAATGACACAATTGGGATTTGGGTCTCTATCCTTAAAACGTATGATAGATGCTGGTGATAGATGGAAGTAGGGATGAGCACATAGCGCCGAATACCGATCCCGTCCTGTCCCGTTTTGATCCCGTACTGAATCGATACCGAACCGAGGGTGTTCGGTATCGGTACTCACATTTAGAGGTTTTCGGTTTCGGTATTATCGGTATGAGATCGGTATGGTATCAGTATTTTAAAATAAAATACCGATACCATACCGATACCGTACCGTATGCTTTCGGTATCGGTATTGGGTTTTGGGAGTTTTCGGGATCGGTGTCGGTTGGTACCGATACCGTCCCGAGCTCATCAGGGGCGTAGCCAAGTACAACTCAAGGTGTGCGGCTGCACACCTTAAAAAATGTGTGTATTTTATAAGTGAAAATCCTAATCACACCCCTTGAAAGTTTGAAAAAAAGCCCCTGATCGCACCCAAAGTCCTCTGATCGCACCCCTTGAAAAACATCTTGGATCCGTCACTGGTCATGATAGTAAAAGTCCGTGTTTAAGTTGAGGTTAGAGGTAGACGATGATACATGGGGATGCGGGTGGTGTGATGGATTCTGGTGGCGGAGCTTGAAAAGTATTTCTCTGGAGGGCGAAAGTCACAAGACTCTTAAAACAGAGAGGGGCACACTCAATACATATTAAATTTTTGAACCGAAATACGTAAATTTATACTGTTGAGAAAACATGGTGGGAGCCGGGGCACGTCCGACCGCAACAAAGCTTCGCGTATGGAACTGTCACAGCTGTCAAGGGAACTCACTGTGGAGCGACGAGATGACATTGATGTAGCACAATAAGAGCATCCATAATGGTAATCCCTCAAACCCATTCCAAAGCGCTATGTCACCATACTACATCATTCCAAACCATTCTAAACCGCTATGTCACCATGCTACATTATTTCAAACCAGAACCTTACAAAGCTTTTTTTCCTACAACCATAAATCATTCCAAATCTTCACCTCATTATCTACCTCATCACATACTTTTCCTTTTTATTTAACCTTCATCTAAATTTATATACTTTATTTTTTATTATATAAATAGTGTTATTTATTAATTAAAATATAAAAAATACTTACAGTTAAATTTAAAAAATAAACATTAACATTAGATTAAAGGAACACTTTAAAATAAATTAAAGAACCACACTTAAAACCAAATTAAAAAAATAACACACCTAAAACAAATTATAAAAAACATACTTAAAACAAATTAATAAAAAAACTACTACTCTTCATTTTCATCCTCCTCCATATTCATGTTTGCCCAGATATGCTCGATCAAATATGTCTAATGGTGTGATGAGCTTTCTTGTTACGTAAGTCTCCAACCCGTTGCAAGCGCTTAAGAAAATTGTTAGTTGGGCCATGTAATGGTGGTGGCACTTCATCATCGTCTTTACTATCCCAATCGAACACAACATAACCTTCGTCTTCAACGATCATGTTGTGTAGTATTATGCAAACGTACATTATGTCTGTTATAAATTCTTAATTTCCAAATCTATGTCGGGCCTTATATAATGTGCCATCAAGCCAGGAGAACACCGAACACTCTTTCCATATCCTTTTTTGCTGACTCATGTTTTTTTTTAATAATTTTAGTTTATTGCCTTGTGGATAAGTGAAGCTTTTAACAAGAGTCGACCATTCCGGGTAAATTCCATCAGCAAAATAATATCCTTGGTTGTACTCCATGTCGTTCATTTTGAAATTGCAAGGTGGTGCAAACCCATCTAGAATGTCGTTGAATATTGGTGAGTGATTTATGATGTTGGTGTCATTGTTCAATCCTGCAACTCCAAAAAAACATACCAAATCGAGCACTACAGCGGGGCACCCATGATAACCACGAGTATACTATCCGTGCCATGCATCAGGGAAAATTTTCAATCTCCAATGCATATAGTTAATACTACATGCATTCCTGGAAAGCCATGTCGGCTTTCATGAGCCGATAACAACCTCATGATATCCGCTTCATTAGACTTCCTCAAGCACTCTTTAAAATATAGTTGGATAACATACTTGCAAAAATTTCTTAAACATTCAAAGGTCGTAGCTTCAATGATTTCTACATACTCATCACTGTGACAGCTCCTACGCCGTATGTCAGTTGATGTATGGCATGGGTGTATTTGTCAACTCCTTATATATTACTTTGCGCGAACACAATTTGTATGCCAATTGATGTATGTCTCCTTTCATTCAATTCCTGTATATTACTTTGTAACTTCCCTTTCTTTTTTCTGAAACTTGAGCTTCCTTCATCTACTGGCGATTGATATGTTGACAAATACATTTGTTCTACTTCTTCGTCCATCAATATATCAACCGTATCCAAGATGGCTTCCATTAATTGATTATCAAGCACATTGAGGTCGTTAGTAAAAATGGAAACCATAGGTAGAGATTGAGGTTCGACGAACTCTGTCCCACCGGAGCTACCCATGTCTAAAATATTACGTGTAGGTAGTTGATGTAAGGTTGGTTCATCGCTTAAGCTCATTGTGTTGTATGATTAAAGGGATTTTGAAGATAGGTAGTTTGATAGTGTGTGTTTTGTGTGATATTGTATATGTGTATCTATATAGTTTGGTTGGTGTTTAAATTATATATTATATATTATAATATTTCGAAAACATATAAATATGATCTGGTTGCAAGGGGCTCACCATACCTCGCCTGCTAGCAGTCTGCTTGAGCAAACCGATCCACTCTGAACCACACGCTACAATGTTTGGTTTGGTTTGGTCTGGTTTGTTCATCCGACGCTACCGGACCATTGTAGGTGCTCTAAAAATAAACATAAGCAATAACACTAATTATAGCTATATGTTATTTTTATTTAAGATATGGAAAAAACTAAGTCTAATACATTATGTTAGAAAATGTCTCTTGTTAACACTAAAAGATTAATAATAATTAAAACATAAGTATCCATAATTAAACATAAGAAATAAGAGAGAAAACCAAAGAACAAAAGCATTTGATTAAAGACACGTGTCCAGACTTATATGGTTATAGAAATAGATTGTTATTAACCTTTTATATTACAATCGAAATGCAGATGTCCAATTGAAAAATTATGCAAGAAGGGAGTTGGACTTCAAAATCATCAAAGATGAAAAAAAAAAATGGAAACAAGAAGGGATGAGGGGCTCTTCTTCTTCTTCATTTTTTAATTTTTTTCTTACTGTGGTTTTGATGCCATGTGAGGATGAGTAAATGAAAATTATAAGTGAGGTTTATTTTTAAATTGAAAACAAATTGTCTCTCTTTTGTTTACATATTTTAATCACTTTATATTTCACATTTTTTAAAGATTACGTCAACAAGTTTGATAGTTACGATCATCAAGAGACATAACTTCAATCCTATCAAACAAACATCCACTTGTCATAGCAGAAAATGTAACTAAAACATCGATATTATAATGCAATCATATGCTAGTTTGAAATTAAATTAAAGTTTAATGCCATAGATACTATTCAACGTCTAAGTCGTGAGTATAGTATTAGAAAAAGAGTCGTTTAATCCGCCTAAGATGGAGCCAACACTTTAAATCCGCCTAAGAGACGTAAGAGTTCATGGTTATTTCATGCATGATCGACGCCAATAAAAAGAAGGGGAAATATTTAGAAAAAGAGTCGTTCAATCCGCCTAAGATGGAGCCAACACTTTAAATCTGTAATTACCGGTGGGGCCCTCTTTTTCTATGCGGGCTAAGATAAAGCTTACTTCTATGGCCGCTGGCCGACTAAAATAGAGCCAACAATTTGCAGTGTAATTATTTGATCGGTTATTTTGTGGACATATTTACTTTTTTGGGCTTAGCGCTGACTCTATTGCTACAAAAAACTTATCGGCATTGCCATGTATTTTGTTTTATCGTTCGTTTTATGAAAAGAAATACTAACATTATTATAAATGAAAACATTTTATAATTTAAAACTCCTTATTTTCACAAAAATTACATACAATAATACATTACATCAAAATACATACGATGCATCAACTCTGTCATCAATTATATATCATGAAAATTGTAGATAGAATAGAATTTATGAGATATAATTGGGGTGAATGGTAGAATTAGAAAGAAATTTTAACGGAAAATGCATGCTTTTTATCAAAGATCAACTTTCTTATTGATCAAACTTGTGCAGTTGGTACATTCAGCTAATTGTACAAGTCAAAGAGACATTTGCCAATCTCTATGCATGTAATTCATCTCGACATACCATGTCATCAACCGGTGGATCAAGTTTCATTGGTTTTGGATGATGATAGTTGTTGTAATAACAGAAAGCGTTTAAGTGTTATAGGTCGGTTTCGATTGTTATTGGCTATACAACTGTATGTAGCATTAAAGGAATTGATACCCTGAGATGAAGTCTTGTGAAGCGGAAAAATCATGGAGGTCAACTATGGTCAAAAGTTAGGATTGAAAAAAAAGGTCAACACTGACAAGAACTCATTGCCGAGCCAAAGTTGAACTTTTTCCTGGTGCTTTGCTAATAGAACTGTTTTCATGCGTTATTTGTACTTGTACGTGTAATAGTTTAAATAGTTTGGGATCAATACCAATTTGAGATTTTGTTTGGTGTGGTATATCTTTTTGGGCCATATATGGCTCATAAGGAATATTAAGGATTTTTATGAGATGGGCGTTATTTGTACTTTTTAGAAAGCCCAATTGTTATGGTTTTAGGTTTCAGTTTTTTTTACTAGTTTATCATTGGCAGTATATCGGATGGGTAAGCGCTTACGACTTTGTATTTGTTATTTTTCCTACTAATAAAATTTCGTTGGGGTAAAAAGAAAAGAAAAACAATTTACAAGGCGAGAAAAATGATTATTTTATTTATCAACCGTACTACAGGAATAAAAAATTATCGTATAATTCTAAAATTTTGTTAATAAATATATTTCACTAGCTTTTATCCCAGGAGCGTTCCGAGGTTGAAAAATATAATTATTATTACTCTTGTAATTATATAAATAAAAAAATAACCTTGTTATAAGGTGACACCATCTGTTTGCATTGTT
>JAUTDX010000451.1:0-128884 GCA_030844895.1 Ambrosia x helenae
CCTCATATCTTATTCGGCCTAGCGTTGTTTTCCCACATATCCACCTTAGTATCCGTCTACCTATATATATATATATATATATATATATAGGTAGAGGATCCTGTAGGAAAATTGGTTTGTGTGAGAAGTGTGAGAAGGATTAAGAATTGACATGTAGCCATCATGTTTTTTGATTTTGGAATAATGTTTTGGGTTGTTTTGGCTTGAAAAACACTTAACACAACAATATACAATAATTTAAAACACAATCCAATGTATTATAGTCATTAAATTTAAATTACAGATAAAACACACTAATAATTACTTAAAACCTCTTCTTAAATGTTTTTGACATAGTGTTTTAAGTTTTAAGCTCAAAATACATTGTTTTCGATTATTAATTGTTATGTTTGTTGTTTTTCTAAGCAAAACAATCCAAAACATCATGAATACATCCAAAAAATGATGCATACATATTAATTTTTAATCCTTCCTACACTTCTCACACAAACCAATTTTCCTACAGGAACCTAACCCTATATATATATATATATATATATATATATATATATATATATATATATATATATTTAAGCATTCCATAAGTTGATAGAACAAAGAGTGCACTATGGAGGTCTAAAAGCCATGGCTGACTTATAACGACCGTCTAAGGTAAGCAAGAGAGTCCACCAAAACTAAGCTATTCATGTATTAGGATTGATTAGTAGTCTTTAATTATGAGACTAGGGAAAGTGAGACCATAGCCCAATTAGAATATACTAAAAGAATTTGAATTTATAATGCGTTAGGGTCCAAAACGATCACAACACAATTAGAAATAAGGATTGACTTATAATACATTCAAAAGTTGTGTAGTATTGTATAATTAGGATTACTACAACAAACATACCCAAAAAATCTCACAAACAGTAGAGCTACTAGTAAAGTTTGGGGAAGATGAGATGTAAACAAACATTACGTATCTCTATCCCTAAGAATAGAGACTACACCGCTTCATATGCCCAAACTATCTCAACCTCCCCTCCTTTATTGTAATCCGATATACACCTAACATTTTCTTGTAAAACCTCATATCTTATTCGGCCTAGCGTTGTTTTCCCACATATCCACCTTAGTATCCGTCTGTCTTTTCCATATAACATAACAGTTCTAGGTGCAACACTATAAAAGTTCACTTTTAGTATAGTTGGGAACCTTCTGTTACAAATACCCTAGGAACTACTCGCTATCAACACTGACCAACCTTGGATGCGATTGACTATATCCATATTTGTCTCCACCCCTCTTTGTAGAAACGATCCTAAATACTTGAACTTAGTCATTTACAGGATCACGTGACCCTCAATGATAATCTGGGTGTTCCTTGTCTTCGCCTACACCATTGAAGTCACCATACACGTACTCAATCTTAGATTGACTAATTATTAAACCTTTCCAATCTAATCTTGCATTCAAGCTTTCTTTAGTTTTTCTGCCACTAACACGATATCATCTGCAAAAAGCATGCACCACGTGATCGTCTCTTGAATCGAGTTTGACAACTCATCCAGGAGGACCAAAAAAAAAAAGAAACAAACTCAATGTAGACCTTTGGTGGAGTCCTATCTCCACAAGAAAGATATTAGTATCCTCTATGCTTGATCACTAGTTTAAGCCGTATTAAACATATCACTGATTATATCTATACACCTCACGCAGACCCCTCTACTCTCCAAACTATGCCAAATCAATCTACGTGACACACTTTTTTAAGCATTTTTATGGTCAATGAAAGCCATATAATTAGAATTGCATATCGTATTAATATAAAATCCTATTTCAAATAGTAAACAAGATAAGCAGTTTTAATACGCAATTCCAAAATCGTTTTGTGAATGTAATAAAATTCATAATATGGAGTCTGACATGAATGCAATTGAGTGTGAAGATTAGTGGTCAATTTATAAATCTTAAATCTTTTGGACATTTTCTATTCAACAGTTTACTGCTGGGTTTTGGATCATCCTTGGATACGTAGGTAAGATATATATAATTACAACTATTTATGGTTATGGATGTATCATATATATACTCTCTGTCTCTAACTATTTACATATATACTTGTTCAAACTGCAGTTCCATCAATCAAGAATATCCATGATATCAAAGTAAATCATAATCTGAGTCGGCTACTAGTAAATCGTATTTGCCAAATTGTTATCGACACAGGCAATCACAACATAGCTTGGAAGATTTTCGATATGCAATAACTACAGCTATCAAATATGGGACTCATGAGCTTATCGAGGAATGCATATCAACATATCCAGGCATATTTTGGTACCGTGTGAATGGTGACGATCCTTATATGTTTTATAAAGTAATCAAAGAACGCCAAGACGAGTATACAATCTTGTGTACCAAATGTCTCGCCACAAACTATTTCAAGCAACAGAATCTAAAAGAGGAGAGAATGCATTACATATAGCTGGAAAGTTAGCTCCACCTCATCGACTTAATGTTGTCACAGGTGCTGCTTTGCAAATGCAGCGTGAGATTCAATGGTTTAAGTGAGCTTCAATGATCATAAATTTCTCATTTAAGCTAGTTACCAATTTTCTCGTAATTCGAGAGTTGTCACGTCCCTTAGGGGGGAAGGGGCACTACCCTGTGAGTTTTTTTTTAACTTTACTGATTTCAACGAATCCTACACTACCACATCACTTCACTGATTTCCTTCACTAAAACCGTTTTTTTAGAGGTAGCACTTCACTGAAATGTTTATTTTATTCTATTTTTTTTAATAATCATATTATTCAACTATTAAAATAAACTTACGTTATTAAAACTAATAAAAATATAAAAATGCAAACACACATAAAAATATAGTTAATAATAATTTTTTTTTATGTAAGATAACTAACAATTTTATCTATTAGTAATTCAATTTTTTTAGTCTTGTTTTTTTTTATGTATTTTTGTGACTTTACAGAAAATTATTTGCCCGTAAACCCTATATATTGATGTAATTTGAAAAAAAAAGCTTAAAAAACACAAAACAATTTACGAAAAGAAAAAACACATACTCATTTTTAATGTTAGTGAGACTTAGGTGAGACTTGGGAGTTGGGGCCCACCTATCATCCATTTTTCTATTATATATTTCCCACACACACGTCCCTACTTACGGTGTGCGCATATAATGTATATATGTGTGGCCCTCGGGGGGCAACAGTAAAGTTGCACTAGTTTTTAAACGTTATTTTACTTATTTCGTGAAAATAACGTTAAAAACGACGGACGGTTAATCATGCATCATGTGGTGGCGTTGATAGCCAAAAGACAAAGTGGTACATGCACCGATCGGGTTTGTCCCGATTGCTAAGTGTTTTGTGCCTTATGTCCAAGGCTTGATACCAAACCACATCGAGCCGGGGGTCTCACTGGAAGCAGCCTCTCTATTCTTAGGGATAGAGGTAAGGCTGTCTACATCTTTACCCTCCTCAGACCCTACCTTAGCTTTGCTATAGGTGGGATAAACTGAGTATGATGATGATGATGATATTTCCCACACACAATAAATATATACATATAGTTTTATATGGTCCACGGATCCACTACCAGCACTACCGGCGACGGTGTTACCGTGCTGGTAGTAAGGTACCCGTAACCATTTCTGGTAGTGCCCCGTCCCCGGCTTACTTGTCCACGTATGCCGAGTTCCAAGAAACACTCGTTTCATTTTTAGGATGACCATGATTTGATTCCTAACCACCTTGCGATTCTATCATGGCTCTGATGCAACTGTTAGCACGATTGTTTACTTGAGTTGTCAGAATCGCACAAACATACTAAATAAACAAACTTGGAATAAAAAAACTTAAAGAACGGTGAAACCAAATAAGCAAACTGCATGCTCTAATTAATATTTCAGAATAAACTTAAATAATGTCTTAACCATATTAAAGAAAACGAACTACATCGATTAACAAATTATTAGCGATCAAAATGGTAGTTGCTTAGTTTTTGTTCCTAACAAATAGAATGTATTTTTGTGCAGGAAGTCGAAAAATTTGTAGAACATTACGTGAAGGAAGATAAAAACTTAGATGGGAAAACACCAAGAATGGTTTTCACTGATGAACATAAAGATTTACTTAAAGAAGGGCAGCAATGGATGAAAGACACATCATCTTCATGTACTGTGGTAGCAGCTCTCATAGTAACGATGGCATTTGCAGGTGTATTCACTCTCCCAGGCGGAAATCAAGATGATGGCAAACCGAATTTCCTAACCGACAACACATTTATGCTTTTTATCGTATCAGATGCCGTTGCATTATTCTCTTCATCAACTTCATTGTTGATGTTCTTAGGGATTCTCACTTCTCGATACGCGGAAGAGGACTTCCTTTATGCCTACCAAAAAGATTGACGATTGGACTTCTTTCGTTATTCTTGTCGTTAGCAGCAACTTTGATTGCATTCAGTTCGGCTCTCTCACTCGTGCTTAAAGAAAAAGTTACATGGATTACTGCTCCACTTGTTATAGCTACGAGTATTCCATTGTGTTTATTTGGCTTGCTGCAGTTTCCTTTACTTGTGGAGCTAGTTAAGTCCACATACGGAAGAAGCGTTTTTCATCAGCAGAATGCTCGAAAGCTTCATTAACTCGTTATCTTCCAAACATCAAACAACAAATAACGGAATCCAACTGAAACGGACCAACCATCCCACAAGCAAGATGTTAGGAAAGTATTTGTTTCCATTTCTGCATTTTTATTTCATGATGTGTTAGTTTTGCATTAATTAAGGAACCATGATCACGTTTCTCTTCTACATGTAATCGTTTTTAACTTCAAGAAAAAACAAGCAGAAAATTTGTCTCAAAGTTCTCTCTTCTTTATCTATTTCTTTGTGTCAAGAACCATAGATTTAACATTTAACATAAACCTTACACAAACCAAAACTTTTTAAACCCAAAGTAATCCATAAGACAAATTACCAGCTCTCGCTCTCAACGAGACAAAAGAAGACCATACAACATATATACAAGCTCAACTCAGTTCCATACTCCCATACAAGTCAGATTTGTTTCAGATCTCTTAAGCTCAGCCCAACATGCAAATCACTTGAGAGCAATTATTATTATTATTATTTTTTTTAATAACATATGATTTTATATATTAATAAACCCACAAACACATTACAAGTGGACGACTGGTAAGCGGGCAACAAGCTGCGCCGCCACCCCCTTTGGGACAGCAAAACCTATTCTACTAAAAATAAAACTCTGGTCCTGACTGTCGAGCAATTACTATGTGTCACCTTTTGTACCCAATCTAGAAATCGGATGGCTTCGGGGCAGGCCCCAAAGGTATCAAAAGCGAAGGGTATGAAGACATGCTGGTTTTCCAGGCAAGCGTTTTCATGTTTAGCGACTTTCTTTGATTCAGCTTTCAAGACTGCTTGCCCTCTACGAACCCTACATCCGAAGCCCCACTAGAGAGGACACCCCAGTGAGGTCAACACACGCATGCTTACCTTGAGCCCATCCGAACACAAGGACATCCGCTGGTCGTAAGGTGGAGCGCCCATCTAGCGGGTCCGTCATAAAATTAACGAGGGCTTCTTTCTTAGCTGAGATCCCAGCCTTTCGCAAAACATCCCACAAGGCATCCCTAACTAAGTCATGTCGGTACTTAAATCCCGGCATTTCCTTACAATGTAGGGCGTGTTCCCCAAAATTTATCCAAGCAAGCTTTCTTACAAATCGGGCATGACTCATCAACAGGGAACATAGGGATCATTAGTCTGTACTTCAAGATGGCCCGGTATTCGATAGCTGACATATGCTGCCCAAGCCCATCGATCGGGAGGACAGTTAGGAAATCTTGAGCATGTGCCCCTTTGAGGCATTCGAACACCGCTTTCTGACGGGGGTCATACCAAACTTCTCTTCCATATTGTGAAGGGTTTTCTGGGTAAATGCACTCGCCAAGGTTTTTTTGAGCTTTCTTGGGGCGGTGTCTTTATCCATGAAACCGCCCAGGTCAAGATCAGTAAGAGAGTTGCAAACAATGTCCAGCGCTAGCTTGTAATCTGAGTCAATCCCCACCACGCCACTGCTCCTTAAGATGTGGTCTTGCAACTTCCAGGACTGCACCCTGGAGGCAACAAAGGCATATGCAGCTGCGTCCTCTGCCGAACAGAGCCCAAGCCCTCCCGAACGTATCGGCAAGGACGCCACCCGCCATTGAAAATCGCCGAAAAACTGCCCTCCACATATGACAATATCTTCAACCGCCTCACGAAGCCCTTGTCAGAAATAGATACGGCTTCAGTAAAAAAGTCCGGTTGACACGTCCGAAGACCAAATAGAAGCTTAGAGACCCCCATGCAAGAGCGGAGTAGAAGGAGTTCACTTTGGGGATCCCGCAGCTTCTCAAGAAGACCCATCAGATCCACAGCTCGCCGAGCTCTTTTAAACCGCCAATGAACTAATATATCCCCCATCTCGGCTTACGCCCCCCCCCCCCCAAGGAGTTTCACACCCCTTTCCGGTCTCCCAATGTCATCATGGAACAATCCAGGTTTCCTTTTCGCTCCATTGCACGATGGCCAAAAGACTTCCGATTTCTTAACATTAAGCGCAAGCCCCAAATTCGGCCCTCGTTTTGAATAATCTCCAAGGCTTTGGCCACTTCTCTAGCCTCCCCATAATCGTACCATCGTCTAAGTACCAAACATGAAAGCGGAGGGAGCAGCATTCTTCCACACGAAGGACTAGTGGGTGCAAGACAAGCGCGAACAGAGCGGTCCCAGAGGATCCCCCTGCTGGACCCCGGTGGAGGCCCCAATGCAAGTATCACCCACGTATAGCCTTGCAGGTTGAGCATAAAGAAACTGGACCCAAGGGTAGATTGATGGGCAGCGAACACTAACTTCATGCAGGAGATGTCTACGGTCGACCAACTTGAACGCGTTTGAAAAATCAACAGTGAGCATGGCCAGCGATCCGTTGTCGTGGGATGCATTTAAAAACCTATTTGCGCTGTGAAGAATGGCCTCCGCCCCATTCGAGACCCCAACTCCAAATTGATAATCCCCCAAGTAAGTCGCCATCTCCTTCCCAACCTTACGCATAACAACTTTAGAGAACTAACCTCCGCCAGATAGCCCCAATTGCGATAGCCCTGATCCCGTTGTCAGGTTTTAGCAACGGGGTTAGGGGGCCGAAGCGATGAACTCCGCTAAGATCCTCAGACAAAGCCCCGTCAACCAAAGGTTAACCACTTCGGTAATAACCACCAGGAGGTCAGAGGGTGGCGAAGAACCTTGTCCACAAGGCGCATCTAAAATATGTTGTGCCCGAAGGCCATCTCTCCCGCAAGAAGTCCCTCTGGGAATGATTTAATACTTCCTAGCACACATTCAGCATCAACTTGCAAGGCACCTTTAGAGGGTAAGACTGAGGCAAGGCGGGGGGGGGGGGGGGGGGGGTCCACGACAGGATGTTTATCGATAAGCGCTTTCAAAGTGGCATCCCCGAAGGGTACGACCCCAGAGGAACACAAAACCTTAACCGCAGCCGTGAAATGACCATCCGCTACCTAGCCCAACCCCATCTTTCCGATAGCTTAATACAGTCACTGTTTTTAGAGGCTAGTTGCACAGAAGCCCTCACAGCCAATCCTTCCGGAGACTGCTCGAGAAGGGAAATGGCAAGCTCCCCTAGCCCAACCCCATCTTTCCAGATAGCCAATGCCCGCATGATACTATTGCACTGCAAGGACTTACGGTTTCCAGACCGTCGTTCTTGCCTAGAAGACGGTCGAATAACCCGCAACGTGCACCGAGGCAACAACAAAAGCGCACCCAGGCTTCCACAGATCCAGGGGTAGCCACCACCTTGCGCAAGGTCCCAGTTAATGCATGGGCAAATGCCAGCTTACAGGAAGGCGGGATGCTCTTAACAGTCGTTATTGGCAAAGCAAAAAGACGTTCTAGAAGCCCGATATCCACAGCTACCGTTTGACCAAGTTCTAGTTGGTTGTGGACCAAGTTTGTGCGAAGTTTAGGAATCCCTACAATAAAATCCTCCGCACACCCGGTGTCATGGGAAAGCTTCGTGACTCCGTCTTCGTGATGGCATCCTCTACTGAGAGCATGCAGGGACATGCATCGTGCACACAACCATTGATAAATACCTCGCAGGGCCTGACCCACCTCCTCAAAGAGGGCACCATCCTCAGAAACTGCATTACGCAGAGTTGCTCTACCGCATCCCAACCTAGATGGTCCCGTTTAAGGTGGGCCACCAGCTGGGAGCTACCAGATGCACCGAACTGGCAAGTGTGAAAAAACTTAAATGGACACGCAGATGTTTCTGCAGCAGCACTAGGTGTGGCTGCCTTAGGAGATCGATGACGCCTCCGACTCGAAGAAGGCATGACAAGCAAATCCGACTCGAGATGAGTGGGGATCTAATGATAGACAAACGCCACCAAGACTGTTCGTCGGCAACCAACGGTTGCCGATTTTTCAGCGCGCTAAGGACGGTTAAGCCATGGACCTCTGACCAATAGTACAAGATTTATTTATGTTTGTAAATAAATAAATCTCACCGGTTTTATTAATTATTATTATTTTTATTATTATTAAACCACTAACTTGACTTGAGTAAATTGAAAAACTAGTGGGGATCAAAGGTGGACCCTACACCTTAATACAATGACCCACAAACAATACATCTAGAAAGAAAAGAATGTTTAGATCACATATAATTATTCATTTTATGTACGTCTTCTTTTTTTTATCTTTTGTTTAAACGTAAACTAGTATTAAGTCCCGCGCGTTGCTGCGAAGGGCATAAAACCGTACCAAGTAGCATCGGTTCCACATTGTTGTCAACGACTAACACAGGAAAAACTCATAAAAATGATATAAAAAACGAAAATAACAAAACCCAATAAAATGTAGATGTAAAAACAATGGACCATGTACGCCCGTTGCAGCGTGATAATACATAAAAATTAGACCGAAACGTAAAACACAACGTGACCGTTCGATAGGAAAAATAGAGGTAAAAACGTTGAACTACATATACACGTAGTAGCATGTCTACTCGAAAAAATTGGATTGAAACGTAAAACTAAAAATCTACGTAAGATACATGGATAAAGTTCAAAGCAAAAATAAAATAAAATGTAGGGGTTTAGTGTAAAAGATGAAAACTAACAGGGTTAAATTAAAAGTAAATAAAAAACAAAGTTTGGTACAATCTATATAGCAAAATGTACCACCCATTCATGCACAAAACACTTCTTAAGCATAATGTACAACCCCATAAAGCACAAACAATTTGTAAATTAATAGTATATAAATTATAGTATCTATACATATAATAAACCAAAGCCATTTTAATGACATGGCACTCAAAGAGGCATTCTCCTCCTTGAATGTGCCATGTGTCATCCCATGTGGCATTGAGAGATTTTAGAAAAAAAATATTTAAAAATAAAATTGGATTTTTCTCTCTTATGTTTCCTCCCATAACTTTTAAACGTTAATATCTTTTACATACGAGATTTTTTAAAGAAAAAAATTACACCAAATTAACGAGCGTTTTATTATCTTTCCAACGAGTACCATAGTGCTATATAAAAAAACGGAGAAAAAAAAACGACTATTTTTTGTGGGGTTTTGTTCAGAGTTATACATTGTTTTAGGTTAGATATTAATATTAGAGTTATACATTGTTTAAGGTTAGGCGTTAACATTGGAGATACATTTTTAATAGTTTTAGGCTCTGTTGTAAAACAAGGTCTCGAAGGCCGAGTACTCCCCGAGTAATCGCTACAAGGTAGGTTGCCGAGTACCGATTACTCTACGCCTAGGCCGAGTACTCCCCGAGTACTCTCCGACTAGGCCGACAACTCCCCGAGTACTCCCGACTCCGACTAGGGCCGCCTAGCGACTTTTGCAACCATGGTTTTAGGTTAGGTGCTACCCGAAGCTTTCTTGCATGTAACTGTAAAGCGAATCATTCTATTTCATATGTAAAATTAATATGTCATATTAGATTTCTCAACCCCGGGACGTTCCCGGAGTATAATCTAGTAGACTATATAGAGGATCACTTTCAACTTCGTACCTTAGTACAGGTCAATTAAGGGCCACCCGGCCGCTGGCCAAATCATGTCTAGTTTTTTGCTTCCTTTTTTCATTTAATTCAAGTTGACCCCATGGCTTTCCTTTCGTTTACCTATCCACATTTAATTTCCCTTATTCAAACTGTAGTTGACTTTACGCTTTTACGGCTTTCCTTTGCTTACCTATTCACACATGGTCTTCACCATTTAATTTATTAGATATTTTTCCAACTGCCAATGATATCCAGCCAGACCAGCCCAGCTGGTTTAAGGTAGGGTGGATTTTCTCTTAGGGGTTATCATCCTGAGGGTAGGTCACAGGTTCGATCCATGCACACCACCAAAAAATTCCCCGTGACGGTTTGAGCTTAGGCAAGGAGGACACCGGTGAGGGTAGGGATTCAAACTTGGGACCGCCAGGTTAGGGTTGTATAAGGATTTTCACTGAACTAAGTCTTTCTAAAAAAAGTTATTTTCCAACTTTTTATCTTATTTATTTTTGTTTCGTGATTCTTTTTAATCCAAGTTGATTCCACCTCCACGGCTTCAATTACCTAGGATCTCCCTTTTATAAGACATAAGCCTCTACTAAGTGCGCTATTCTCACATTGAGCAAAATTAACGTCTAATGTATCAGTAGATCAAATGGTATGGTTCCTTGGCGTCTAACGATTCAAACTAAATCATAATGTATTTGCACCTAAAAGACCTATGTGTAGAAGTATACGAAGTAAGAGGTGATTTAACCCTTTAAATCATATAGTAATAGTTAATCTATGCATTGTATAAGGCTATGGGGTAAGCGGACGAGAGGAAGGGAGACGGGGGAAGAACGGGGGTGGGGGGCGGTGGTTGAGACGGGGACGGGGGCGAGAGGCGGTGGTGGTGGCGGAAGGTGATTGGAGCTTGCAGCTGATTGGCCCGTCCCTCGCGTTCCGGGGGAGACGGGGAGAAGGGAGACGGGGGTGCGGGGCGGTGGTTGGGACGAGCGGGACGGTGGGACGGGGGGTTGCCCTGTCTGTTCTCCGACCAGCCTAATGGCATACATAAAATCATGAAAAAGTTGTAATCATTAATAGCTCAATAACAATAATTACAAGGCACGACATCAAAAGTCAAATTGCCATAATGAGTCAAAATTTTCAACTACAAATTACTAGTACCATGACCACATGATCAAAAAGTCAAACTCAAAAACTATTACAGAACAATAAGGCTGGGGTGTGGGGCTCGTCCCTAGGTCTTGCCTCGTCTGGGACGGAGCACACGACCCCCGGGCAGTCCTTCGTCTTAAACGTCCATTCTAAAACATATGAGACGGGCCAAAATAATTGTTTTTTTTAATATGGGGACCAATCACATGTGTAGTCTTTCACACTACCCCGTTGGGTAGTCTTCCATCATAAAATTTGGTCCCCACTGACATACTTGCTTATGTAGAGGCTCATCCCTCCATCCCCATACCCCATAGCCTAAGGTTAAAATCTCTATTTGATCAAATTCAAAACAAAAAATCAATTTCTAACTACTTATTTATAAATATTTGTTGATGACACAGTTTGTGTGATTGTCAATCCAAACTATGATACGATCCAGTGTTTATTTAAAAACTAGGAAAGAAAACAAAATTGACTTAAAGACAGCCTAAAGGCAACGTATAAATAATTATTCACTTTAATGAACTTAACCAATTCACAATATCACTTAGTAATTAAAAAAAAAAATTAACCAGAACAAGTAAAACACTAACTTAAGTAGAAAACAAATGATACAGTAAGGGTGGGGCAGAGACGGGGAGCCGATGTGGCACCTCCCCCATCGGGAACACCGCCCCCTCTGGAATTTCAGTGCAAACGGGGAAAGTTCCCCCTCCTCCTCAAGCTCTTCTCTCTATCTCTCTCTTCCATTTTGGTAACAGTGATGAGGTGGCGCCTGTGGCTCCTCCCCAACGATACCACACCTCACAGCCTAATACCTACCTACCTACGTACCTGTTGGAGATGTACATCACTGAGAGCGACTACAATCACATAGAACACATAGATGCTTCTCAAGCTCATTCCTCTTGTAGATTGGGCTATCGTAGAGATCAAAAAAGTCGTTCATTAATCAATACCACGTGGGGCGGTGGTATATTAGTTGATTAGGAATCTGTAAATTATTGATTGAAATTAACACACGCTAATGCCTAGAAAAAAAAGCAGGCCCTTAGAACTTGGAGGCTCAAAGCATTCGTCTCATTTGCTTTGGGCTTGGGCTTGGGCTTGGGCCTCGTGATGTTCCTTGACGGCACTGAATGCCACATGAGCTCCGCGACCTCTTCCCACTTCTCATACCATTTAGCCTTACTAATACGGTAAAACAATATCATATTTACTTAGTTTTGATCCATGTAAAGAATTTGTCATTTAGCCCGATTATAAGTTTATAATTAGTTTAGTGTCCCATTTCACGTTTCTCTCCTAAATTTTCATGGAGACCCTGTGAATAGATATGTACCCGCGCATGCGCACAACCCCACATCTTCACACACGTCAGCACACTGCGCTGACGTGGACTTCTAGAAGCCTGTGCATGTAACCTCGTATATGACAGCTACAATCCGACAAGTAAAGGGACATGCAGCCAATCAAAGGCCATTATTCCCTGTTCCACGATCACGGATCACCTGCAGGTACGAGGTATAGAAAAGGACAGAAAGGAAAGTCAGAGGACACGTGGATCAACCGCAGAAGGACAGCGCCAACAATGACAATGGTATGCGATCTGCAACCAGCTGGCATTCTCACCTCAAACAATCACGAGACATCTCGAAGGCCTATAAATACCCCTTCTTCCCAAGGAGAAGGGATGAAGGGATTCATTCAACACTTGGCAGAGAAATCCTTAGAGAATTGTCATTAGTTGAGAAAGATAGATTATAGTCGAAACGCTGTAACAGTCTGTGTCTGAGTCCTTGTAACTGTCCAGCCTACATTAGTAAGAAATATCTCTCTTTACTATGCTCTTATTATAGATTGTTCTTCCGTGTGTTTCTTCACCCTACAGGTAATTATCTTCCGAACGACGAATGTTATTTACTTTACTATAACTCTAAAATTACACCAAATTAATCAGAAGTTACCTCAATTCAGGAATTTAGCATGTAAAACTGAAATGTCATTAGCATGCTGTAAAACTGAAATGTCATTAATTGTGTTAGGTGACCGCTTTTTCTGTTGACTTGGTGATGGTCCGACTCATTATATAAACGAAGATATCACATTACATTACATATCATTATATCCTATTACGACCTTTTCAATTATTTTGGTCACTAGATATTTTGAGTTGACTACATTTCACTCCATCAAACAACATTGCCGTTCAGAAATCAGAATGTCTCCCGATTATTTAGTCAGTGGCGTACCGATTTACAAAGCTGCATTACTTGACGATTGGGACTCAGTTAGTCAACTGTTCCAACAAGATCCAAGCCTAATGACAAACCCAATAACATTATGGTCAGAGACACCGTTACACATTGCAGCCGGGACAAACCGCTCCAACCGTTTTGTAAACAAGCTTGTGGAACGTATTGTTGCTGCGGGTGAACAGGATAAGTTGCTCATGGGGACATGTTATGGCCTCACACCGCTCCTATATGCTGCTAAGGCTGGAAGTACAGCTGCTGCAAGGAGTTTTGGTAGAGAATAACCCTGATATCATAACGGTTCGGACTCAGGGTGGTGATACTGCGTTGAAATCAGCAGCTGGTCATGGAAATAGGGAGACACTAAAATATTTGTTGAGTGTGACTCCTGCGTTACTTCCAGGGGAGGAGGGAACTAGTCCGTATACCGGAGATGATGGAGGAGATCTTATTACTGCTACAATTATGGCTGAGCTTTACGGTAAGATCGACTATATGTATTGTGTCTAGTGGGGTTAATTGTGTCGGGTGTTGACGGGTTGTGGGGTGAAATGTGCAACGTGAATATTAGATAGTATATCAGATTAGGGTTTTGGTAGTATGAGCCCACGGGCTTAGTTAGGTTTTTAGGGTTCATTGTGATCTCTATATATTGTAACCTAACTATTCAGTAATATCAATTCAGTATTTCCATAATCTTACATGGTATCAGAGCCTTAAGGTTCTGGTTACTTTTTTTTTCCTCCCCCACGCCACCACAAAAATACAAACCCTAGCCGTCACCTCTTAAAGAAAAACCCTAGACAGGGCGGCGTGCCGCCATTGCCGCCGCCCTGTCCGGCCTCCGTTCGTTTTCGTTTTAGTGTTACGTTCACTTTTTTTCTTATTCCCAGTTCTAAATAAATTTTCAATTGTCGGTTCTAGACATATTCCCGCCGTTTTCATAAATCTTTCTTATGAACCATTATCCATACAATTCTTTGATTGGTTCTTTGGAATTGCCGCCACCTCTTTTATTGATTTCGCTTCTCCGTCATGTCGCTCATTGCCGCCTCGCCGCCGCTTATTGGACTACTGCCGCGCCGCTTGCAGGACTATGATCCGCCGCCGCACCGCTATCCACCGCCGCCGCCGCGCCGCATTGGTTGCCTCATATCGGATTACATGATCATTAAATTAGTGGTGGATTTTCATTGAAGAATACGGATTGCAAGATTATGAGATTATGGCAGAAGTTTTGACCGACATTGAAGAACGTTTAATATTATTGTTTTTTTATGTTTTTTTTTTTTGTTTTTCCAGTCTGAGCTTCTAGTTTTCTTCCGCTCTGACTGCGGGGGAGTATTAGATATTATATCAGATTAGGGTTTTGGTAGTATGAGCCCACGGGCTTAGTTAGGTTTTTAGGGTTCACTGTGATCTCTATATATTGTAAACTAACTATTCAGTAATATCAATTCAGTATTTCCATAATCTTACAGTGAACATGATCCATGTTATTATGCGTGTCTAAGATTTTTAACCTTACTTCGTACAAATATGATTATGACTTAACATATAAAATGGAAACGGAAAAAAAATTACAAAAGTTTTTTTTTCTTTCTAAATACTTATACGGGTCATCCTGTACCCGTCCTGTTTTTAAAAAGAGACAACTTGAAAAAGATCCATTTGTAAATGGATCGTTTTCTTCATGTCATGTTTTAGGTTGTAAGAATTGCCAGCTCTATGTGTAATGGGCCAACGCCCCTCTCGCCAAATCACTCAACTTGGGCATGGATTGGAACACCACCCGTTGGGGCATGAGGCACATTTATGTGTTGAATTAGATATATATATTCCAATCAAAATGTGACAACCATAGTTACCAAATTCGCTCCAAGAGCGATGAGTTTTGAATTGGTACATACTAACAACTCATCATTCTTTTTAATTTTTTTTGTAAAGAGTGGAACTCTAAGTGTGACCACTAACCACTGTCTACATGGTAGTAATATGACACCAGTTTTAGTGAAACGATTACGGATGGTCTAAGACTAGCAGATCAAAAACCAATCATCGCCAATTCTTGGATCAAACATAATATTTGATGTGTGTTTAGTTAACTTATGAATTCAAATATACCTTGAGCTTAAATTGTTGATAATACCTTACATCTCATGGGGTTCTCATTATTTTACACATGCAGATGTGGCTTTAGATATAATCAATGAGCACCCAGATATCGTGTTGGCAAATGCTAAGGGCGGCCAAACCGCTTTGCAAATCTTAGCTCAAAAACCTGAAGTTTTTCCGAGTGGAAGCAGGCTAAACTTTTGGGGACGTTTGATCTATTCATGTAAATATTTATTTTGAACTCTCTATATTATACACAAGAAAAAAATAAAAAAAAAATCCTTTTGATTATGCTTTTCAAATTTTTTTTGTTTGTTTGGTGCAAGTGATTCCTTTGCAGACGAGTGAAGGAGCTACTCAAATCAAAATCTTGTTACGGATTTTTAATAGGGTATAAATCTTTCTTTCATTTATACTATCTTTATATTGCATAAATGATAAGTAACAAGATTATGCAAAACCAAAGGCATTATAGCCCAGTGTGTGGGATAAGACTTAGGGACTATAAGGTCCTGGGTTCAAATCTCACAAGGGGTTTTTCTCATAATTATGAGTTTACTCCTGAATTGGTGGGTGAATATGATCACGTGGTAACACTAGTGACACGATGATACTCCAGTGATCCATGAGTGATTCCAATTGGCCTTTAAAAAAAACAAAGATTATGCAAAAAAACTAGACTTGACCCTGTAAAAGAGTGCGTTTAGATCTTTTTCAATGGATTGGAATTTGTCAAAAAAAGATTTACAATTTAATTAAGAGTGTGATTTAAATTTTATTTCCATCAAACTCTACGAATCAAATGGAATTCACTTTTCAAGTCAACCATATTGAAATGCGAAGACTACTAGAGACATATGGTAAAATGGTGTTTAAAATCACGTTTCAATACGCAATTCCAAAATCGTTTTAGACCACCTGTAGTGAGCGTGAAAATGGTGAGCTAATAAAAAACTCTTCAAATGGAGAGGGGCGTTAAAATGGAGATGACCACTACGGGTGGTCTTAGAAAGTTAAAATCACTATATTCATAACATGGAGTCTGACATGAATGCAATCAAGAGTTAAGTTTAGCGGTCTATTTATAAATCTTAAACCTTTTGAACATTTTTCTCTTCAACAGTTTACTGCTGGATTTTGGAGCTCCCTTGGATACGTGGGTAATATATGTATAATTACAACTATTTATGGTTATGGATGTATCAACATATACCGTCTGTTTCTAACTATTTACATTTATGCTTGTTCTAACTGTAGCTCCATCAATCAAGAATATCCATGATATCAAAGTAAATCATAATCTGAGTCGGTTACTAGTAAACCGTATTTGCCAAATTGTTATCAATACGGGCAATCACGACATAGTTTGGAAGATTTTAGGATCTGCAATAACTACAGCTATCAGATATGGGACTCATGAGCTTATCGAGGAATGCATATTAACCTACCCAGGCATATTCTGGTACCGTCTAGATGGTTACGACCCTTATATGTTTTATAAAGTAATCAAAGAACGCCAAGAACGTGTATATAATCTTGTCTACCAAATGTCTTGCCACACACTATATCAAGCAGCAGAAAATAAAAACGGAGAGAATGCATTACATATAGCTGCAAAGTTAGCTCCACCTCATCGACTTAATGTTGTCACGGGTGCTGCTTTGCAAATGCAGCGTGAGCTTCAGTGGTTTAAGGTGAGTTCCAATGATCATAATTTCTCACTTGGGATTCTAACTTGGCTCTGATATCATTGTTAGACCGGTTGTTTACTTGATCACAATGGAAGCTGCTTAGTTTTTTTCTTAACAACTAAATGTATTTTTGTGTAGGAAGTCGAGAAATTTGTAGATCATTCGGTAAGAGAAGCTCTAAACAATGATCGGAAAACACCAAGAATGGTTTTCACTGATGAACATAAAGATTTACTAAAACAAGGGCAACAATGGATGAAAGACACAGCATCTTCATGTACTGTGGTAGCAGCTCTCATAGTAACAATGGCATTTGCAGCAGCGTTCACTCTCCCAGGTGGAAATCAAGATGATGGCAAACCGATGTTCCTAACTGACAACACATTTATGCTTTTTATAGTATCAGATGCTGCTGCATTATTCTCTTCATCAACTTCATTGTTGATGTTTTTAGGGATTCTCACATCCCGATACGCAGAAGAGGACTTCCTTTACGCCTTACCAAAAAGAATGACGATTGGACTTCTTTCGTTATTCTTATCGTTAGCAGCAACTTTAATTGCATTCAGCTCGGCTCTTTCACTAGTGCTTAAAGATAAAGTTGCATGGATTACCGCTCCACTTGTTATAGCTACGAGTATTCCATTGTGTTTATTTGGCTTGCTGCAGTTTCCTTTACTTGTGGAGCTAGTTAAGTCCACCTACGGAAGAAGCATCTTTCGCCAGCAGAATCCTCGAATGCTTCATTAGCTCATTATTTTCCATTTATGTATTTTTTTTCCATGATGTGTTAGTTTTGCATTAATTTAGGAACCGTGAGCATGTTTCCTTTTCTATATGTAATCGTTGTTTTGGTATCAAGAGAAAAGAAGTAGAAAATTTGTCTCAAAGTTCTCTCTTCTTTATCTATTTCTTTGTGTTAAGAACCGTGAACATAACATTCAACATAAACAATACCCGAACCAAAATTTTTTACACCCATAGTATTAATACTAATAACACAAATTACTGGCTCTCACTTCTCAACAAGACAAAAGAAGAGCATACAACAATATATAATATTGCAACTGAGCTACATAATCAGTTGTTTGAATCAACTCTAACCATCTAGAAAAGACGACGATGAATGGATGCGTAAACAAGACAAATCAGAGATTTGGTGAATCAAAACAAGACTAAGACCACAAATGTTTTGGAAATACAGCAAAGACAAAAGATTAACATAGACTGATATTGGAAAAATATTTGTTTAATCATTTTCTCTATATCAACCAACTTTATATATTTAAAAGCAACTAGAGCTCCAAATCCAACCCAATAACATTGTTATCCAAGCTTATCAGCAAGCCTAACTCAGTTCCATACTCCTATACAAGCTTATCTTTGTTTTAGATCTCTTAGGTGCTGTTTGCTTTTTCTGCAGAAAAATGTCTGCAGTCTGCGAACCACATTTGCAGACATCTGCAGGAGAAAAGTTGGACCAAAGGTCTGCAGTCTGCAAGAAGTAGACTGTTTGTTTGTTAACGTCTAGGGATGAGCTCGGGACGGTTACCAACCGATCCCGAAAATACCGATACCGAAATCTCCCAAAACCCAATACCGATACCGAAAACATACGGTACGGTATCGGTTCGGTATCGGTACGGTACCGGTATGGTATCGGTATTTTGCCTTAAAATACCGATACTATACCGATCCCGTACCGATACCGATAATACCGAAACCGAAAACCTCTAAATGTGAGTACCGATACCGATACCAAGCACCCTCGGTTCGGTATGGGATCGGGATCAGTATTCGGCTCTATGTGCTCATCCCTATTAACGTCTGCAGGCTGCTGAAATAAACTGAAATTTAAATAAACTGATTTTTTACTGAAGTCTAGTGGTAGACGGTGGTGTTGGTGGACCGTGGTGGTGGGGTGGTGGACGGTGGAGGTGGACCACGGTGGTGGACCGTGGTGGTGGACGGTGGTGATGGTGGTGGTGGACCGTGGTGGTGGTGATGGGTGGTGGTGGTGGTGGACGGTGGTGGTGGTAGTGGGTGGTGGTGGGTGAGGAGAAGAGAAGAAGACCTTTAAAACCTTAGAAGATCTTGGAACAAGTCCACACTAAGAAGAGGTCAGGAAGACCTTTTTGAGTGAAAGGTCTTCCAATAATCAAACAATCTGCAGACCCCAAACATCTGCGCGACACAGACAAAAGAGGTCAGAAGTGCTTCTGAGCAAAAAACAAACACCCCTTAAACTCGGGCCCAACATACGAAACAATTAATTTCAGCAACGCCAACAATTTGCCCTTTCCCAATTCATAAATAACTAGCTTATACCCCGGGAGCGTCCCGGGGTTGAAAAATCTAATATGATGTAATAAAATATTCAATATATAATTTGCATAAGAAAAACTCAACCAAATACGGTTGCAAAGAAAAACTACAATTTCGATTGTTACCGTATCCCCTAACCGCCTAATACGTTACCATCTCAATTATATTGGTCCCCTATGGATTTGATTCAATATATTAGCCACCACTAATTACAACACACTTCCAGTACATCTAAGTACTATATTTTTTAAAGTCATGTATAAACAACATTGAATTAAGTAATGATTATCTGCCTAACTGTAAGCAATAATACCTACTTAATATTTATACCAACCTTGTAAGTTGTAACTAAGTTTGGATTTCTAGTTGTTAAAAAAATGGTGTTAGTATTATCATTTTTGGTATATTAGTTGACCTGACACTGCCCGCCATGGGCCATCTGATGGAAATTTATTTCATTGCGATAGATAAACGAGCTGTATAAGCTATAGATAAACTGCCTCTTGTTTCTTTAACTCGACAATCTTTCCAACATGAGCTCCCTGAAGTGCTACCAAATATCTACTTCCTTGACCAATTGGCCACAAATAATTTAATCCAAAATTTAAAGTTACATAATCAGTCTGTCACTGACTATTTGTTTTTTGTGGGGTACTCTGTGTGAGATTGGAACCAACTATTTGATGAGATTGCCAATGGATCATGGGATTTAATTAATGGAACAATGCGGCAGTTTGATTGGCCTATGACATGATGCCAATTGGATTGATTAATTCTCAAATGAGGTTCAACATACACAATATTTTCATGTTAATTGGCAACTTGTTACATCAATGATTTGTTCATAAGATCAAGTTATTTCCATCAATTTCTTTTCCTTCTGGGATGGGCTTAGATTACTTTTTGTCTTCAGGACCTTTGATTCATTTTAATAGACAGATCTAAAAATTTGGGATATTACTTGTCATCCTTCGTTCCAATAGTTGTTTGAAAGTCATATTTCGTTTATGTTTAGTGTAGTTAATTAGCACCCAGAAACACATACATCTAACAACTATTAATCAACTTCAGGGTGCGCGTAACATCCATTAAACCAAATTAAAAACAGTAAGAAATTCACAAATTATTTTCATTTTTCATTACCTAACAAAAGCAATATAGAGCCAACCCAAAGAAAAAAGTGTCCTAATTAATCGTCATCTTCGTCATATTCGTCGTCATCGTGAGCGTTCCATGGACCCCGAAAAACTGATCCAAAGGACCAATTTTCTTATTGTTCTTCAACCTCAGCAACCCGTACAACTTCTTAATCTCTTTCACAACAGGCACACTACATCTACTATCCATCACAAACACCCTTGACGTTTCCGCCATTGATGACTTATCTTACACTCCATCATGATGCTGCACCCCTATCCCGCTCGATAACAACCTAGCCTCACCATTAATCTGCAAAGCCGTAATAACCGACTTCAACGCGTGGCGAGCCACGGTTTGATATCATCATCTCGCTATCACCGCAGGACTCATTGTTGCACCAACGTTAAAGATATCTTCCACTTATGCAAACAACTTATGATCCTTTAGTCCTAAACAATTATTAGCTAAAGTCTTAAATGAATTAAAGTTACACAACGGAAAATATATATGCACACCGATTCTTCCCGGTCTTAAAACAGGTGAATTGATCTTCTTGTTATTCATCGTAAACACCATAAACTTCTCATCTCCACGGCACGAGTTTAATATTCCATCCATAAAATCCAATATCCCTAATAACCTAACACTTGTTGAACTCGATGTTATAAGTCGATCGAGATCTTCAACAACGATTATTGATTTCCTTGTGGTTTGTAACAGAAGCAGTTCACCATTGTTGTTGTTGTCCAATGGATAATGATCACATGTTGTTGAAATCAACGATTGTTTATTAAGTTGTTGAATTTGGAGGAGAAATCGTAGTTGCAGAGAATGGAGGCAAGGAGAAGATGTGTTAGGGTTTGTGTGATGGTGTTTTTTTAGCTTAAATACCAATTGCCACATGGCACACTCAAAGGGAAGAATGCCTCATTGAGTGTCATGTCATCAAAAATGCTTTGGTTTATTATATGTATAGATATGTAAATTTATGTTCCCACGATGACATCTATAGCCTAGCATTTTAGAGATATAAATGAGTAGAGCCCGCACATGAATAATCTAAGCTCAAGCTTGATTTGTTTCAAGCTTTATGTAGAAAGCTCACGTTTGTCTCATTAATAACTTTTCATGTTCATCTCGTTTTGTATTTATTAAATACTCAAATTATTTATTTATATCTATCAGAGTCTCATAGACTCATAATACATCTATTATCTATACATATAATATTTTGGAGCAATTTTTGACACATGTCATTCATTTACACCCCTAGCAATTATCTCTCCTCCATTGGTGATGCCACATGGCACATTAAGAGATTTAATAAAATTTTCGTTTTTTTTAAATCAAAAATCACAAAAATATAAAAGCCCTAAAAAAACACACGGTAATCAAAAATCATATTATAACCTCACTTTCATCGTCGCCTCCTTTCAAACCGAAACCCTAATAAGGGCGATTCAAGGTTTTCATTCATCTCCAATCCAAGGTAATCTCTCTTCGATTCTTATTTCAATTAATCGATGTTCATCTATCTTTTTCTCTGTGTTCGTTTTTTTTCTATTTTTTTTGTAGATTAAAGGGTTTTTTTTCTCTGTTTTGATGATGATGATGATGATGATGAGGGTTTTCTTATCACACATAGATGACGGAAATCGGGCGCGTGTAGAGGAAGACGGTGTTCAATGTAATTGTTAAATATAGAGGAAAACGGACACGTGATGATGAGGGGATGTTGACCCATAAGTTTGACACCGGCGACGGGATTTTACGGTGAAAATGATTTAATTAGTTCAATTCAAACGTAAGCTTTTGCTTAATCGATTTGATTTATAGGCCTTAATTATGCTTGATTTGCCAGATAAATTTTGCTATTAATGATTGTTTTAGGCTACTGTCTCAATTATGAACTGCATTTTTTTGAAGTGTTTTATTTGTCAGATGCAGACAACTAATCGATTGTAAATCAAGGTGACAAAGATGGGAAAAGGCAAGGGAAGATATACTAATTTGTTGTGGTTTAATTTTTTTTCCATGAATTATTCATTCCAGTAC
This sequence comes from Ambrosia x helenae, assembly GCA_030844895.1. Lineage (NCBI taxonomy): Eukaryota > Viridiplantae > Streptophyta > Magnoliopsida > Asterales > Asteraceae > Ambrosia > Ambrosia x helenae. The sequence continues at coordinate 22,872 of JAUTDX010000451.1, forward strand.
TACTCATTACATTGAACTTCATTAATAATGTGTCTAACATGTATCTTGTAATATATTTCTTATTTTGATTTCAGGCTCAGCTAAGTTGTTGTGGTTTATTTTTTTCCATGAATTATTCATTCCAGTACTACTCTTAGCATCTTTTGTTGCTTCAGTCAATATTTGTGTTCATGTTTTGAATGTTAATGTGTTTGTGAATTGTGCCGAATGGTTAGGATCTATTTTCAAGAGAAGAACAATATGGATGAATATAATTTATGATTCTTTGGAGACCCATTTGGCTGAAAACAGGCCCATCAGGTATGTTCGTAATGTTCATTCGATTTCTATTTGATGTATTGTTTAATTGTTGGTTTTGATGTGGTTATGTTATGTACTTATGTAGCATGTGCAGGATCACAAGAGTATTATAGAGGCTACAAGAAGTTCAACTTTAGTAAGGTAGTCATTAAGTTTCTATGATTTCGTTTACATTTCATGATATATTATGCTTGATTATGTTTGTTCATGTAATTATGTTTGATTATGTCCCAACAACATCTCATGTTCAAGATGATCCGATATTAACAAATAACTAAATTACTTCACTGATACCAGTCTCTTGAGACATAATATAATTAGTTAATTACTTGTGAATATAGTTGAGCTACTGAGATATGTGTTTATTGTTGCTTTATGCAGGTTGCGTTATGCTTTGTGATGCTGTTTCTTGCTTTAACGAGTAATCTTTGTATATTTTTCGCTCTATTTTGCATGCGTTCAACTACTTATTCGTGTATTGTTCTTTGATACAGGTTCTGCTTTTTCAGAGTTGTTTATGTTAATAGTTATATCAAAGTTTTGTCGCACATGCCTCTTTCGTACAGGTTAGTTTTTTTGTGTTATGTTAATAGTTATATCAAAGTTTTATGTTGTTTATTGCTTAATAGTTGTGAATTTACAATTTTTTTTGTTCTGGAATATATTGAAGTACTAATTTTGAGCAGGGAATTGTTAGCAAGTCACCAAAGAAACCAGCTAAGGAAAAGCTGTTTGATGGCAAGACATATTTAAACATCATTTCCATTACCATCAATGCTAAACTTCAAGTCCCCTCCGCTTAATTTTCTTTGGTTTCTTCTCAACAATTGACGGAGCTGAAAGAATGGAATACACTTATAAAAGCGATCAGGTAACTCTTAAACATAAACTACTTCTTAAAGAATATGAAATGATTATATTCATATATTGAATATTATTTCGTCCATAAAGTTGCGATCGGAGCTCATTGATGGTCAATTTCAAGCCTGGAAAGAAGGGTTTAATCGGTAAACCTTTTGGATAACCTGCACTGGTCTGACTTTGAGGTTTGAGGGAGCTTTGAATGTAAGTTCTTGTACCTGTGAATTTGCTTTTACAATCATCCTCGATGACGATTCGTTTTTGCTATACATAGTGATAATTGTTGATTTTTTTTATATATTTACTGTTGTGATTTCTGGTTTTGGTTTTGTAATTGTGTTGAATTGTTGTTATGAAGGGTTGAAGAGGTCTAGAGATGATGATTCATATAGTTGTTCTAGAATAAAGCAACCGTTTGTTTTGGCCACCTCTGTCCACAACCGGCTTACCCCCTTCTTCCGCCATAGTGAAATCAATGGCGATTTTTGATGAGCAATACAAGTAGCAGGTATGGTATTTTCCCATTAGAAAGGCATGCCCAGGTCTTCTAATTCTTCTTTTTATGTTTCAATAAATAATTTTTGGTGGAAAATAGACTAGAATTTATAAATATACATCAAGATAATGTTGTTTAGAATACCAATCAAAAGGAATAACTCTTATAAATAATTTTATCTGTACTATCACTTTTCCATATGGCAATGTTTAAAATACCAAGATACGCCAAGTTTATTTTCTCAAAATTATATGAAAGATTAGTCCACTCTCTTAGCTAGAATTAATTTCTAATAATATGGTAATCTATCTATTATAATCATAAGATAAATAGAAATTATTAACGAATAAGTAAATAAAAATAAATTATCATATAAATCTAGGTAGTTAAATGAGCAAAACGGCGCACGCCCGAGACAAGCTAGCATCTGTCTGTTCAGGCCGGTGCCTGCGTGCTTTAGTTCAGGCCAGCCAATTTTTGGTTGTTTCAGGCTGTTTTTTTTGCTGGTTTAGGACAGTTGTGGCTGGTTCAGAGAGTTGTTGATAAGTTACTTTTTTGTTACAGTTATTACAATGGAAGATTAAAGCTAAGCGAGATCCAACCGTACTTCCTAAGGGCAAGTCTCAAGCTAAGTAAGTCGTCAATTACATTCCATATGATGATTTTATTAGTTTTGCGAATAAACTCCCATTTTCAATTATTTCAAAAGCTAAATATTTCAATATGTGCCTGTCGAATAAAGTGAGTCCATAGAGTGATTCACAACAGCTCTATTCGTTCCTAGAAATGCATATGTTTTGATCCGATTCTCCGAATTCATATGACTATTTTTCCATCTCAGCTAAATTCAAGAGAATAAACTTTTTATGGATGCCATGACTTATCATGCATGTATATCTTGCTAATTTGTGAATGTTGTGTACTTGTGTAGAGATTGACATGATGAAGGAACGTTTCACTAAGGTGCTTCTTGGTGAAGGCATGTCTGGAGGTGGCAAAGGAGTTTGTTCAGCCCTAGCTATCTCAAATGCCATAACAAATATATTTGGTTCGTAATTTTTAATTCTTTAACAACTTCATTATGGTCAAATGTGTATGCACTTTTTCTGATTGGAATCTGTTTGTGATTGAAAAATCCTAGCTTCTGTGTTTGGAGAATTGTGGAGGTTGGAACCATTGGCGCTGCAGAAGAAGGTAATGCGGCGATGGGAAATGGAGTGGCTTTTATCCGTAGGTGATTCCATTGTAGATCTTGTGCCTTCCATACAGCAGCTTCGAGGTGGTGGTTACCTTATCCCAAGGTTCCTTCAAAGGGGTTATCAGAGGATGCTAGAAAGAAGTTGCAGCAGTACAGGGACTGCACTAATCAGATACTTAAGGCAGTGTTAGCGATAAACAGCAACGTACTTGCTGAAATGGAGATTCATAGTGATTTCGAAGGGCTAAATCAGGTAACAATCTAATAACTTCATCTTCTTCCTCTGTGATTTCGATTGAATAGCTTTTGGGTTACATTGATTTAGGTTTGAAATATTTGCCCAGTCTATGTCGTCCCCATGGAGTAATATCAAAATCTATATACATAGAAAGTAATATTTCATTTGTTCTAAATGACAATATTATATCAATTATTGTCTTTCATTTATTTAAGTCTGTAGCACCAATGGTGGTTTGAATTATTGACAACTACATCGAAACAAATTTCATAAATGAAAACACAAGTTAGCGTGTTCAAAGTTTTTTTTTTGAAGCTAACCTTCCAAGTTATTTTGGCTTTTATAATATTTACCACAATAAATATTTGGTTGGTTACTGTTAAAGGTCAAATTTGGTTGGTCACTGTATATTCTAGCGAATCGGTTATTGGAAGCCTAGAAATGGACAATGTTTGATTTCGATTTGGTTAGTCAAATGGGCTATGCAAATACATTTAACTATAATGGATATGGCCATATGGGTCAAATGATTAGGGTGTAACTGGTGATTAGATGGATATCAATATATTAGAAACAAACTTTAATAATTTAAGTAGTTTGTTAAGTCGTGATGATGATGATAACGCAGTTTAGAGTGCAATGCAGTGCTCTATTAAGAGTGGTCATGTTCTTCATTAGTAAACCTTAATGAGAGAACTGTGAACACTTAGGTAACCAACAGTGCTCTATTAAGAGGGGTAATAATTACCCGCTTCGACCAGTTTTGACAAAAGTTTTGAGCCGAACTGCTACGAATGATTTTTGAAAACGACAAACCAAACCAGTCGGGTTGGTTGAGTCAGCCGAACTAGCCAAAACTGTTTGGCTTTGGCAGTTTATACTATTTTTTTTACTTCAAAATAGTTAGTTTAAATACAACTTTTGAACATCTATACTTTTAAAAAAAAGGTTCAACAGTATAGTACATGCATATTCCAACATAAATTAAAAAAAAGGTTAACGAGCAGGTTACAAGTTCCAAACCGTTGTCCGGTTAAACCGGCAAAAACGAACCAAGGACCGAACCGTAAACCAGCAAACCGTCTGAACAGACCAATTTCTTTGGTTTGGATGGTTCAGTCCGTTTAATTCAAGCTTTATGTTTCTCAAGTGCTTGTATCACTAAATTTATCTTTTTTCCATTTTGATCAACTCTGCCTTCTAACTTGTATTATTTTTTAATTTGTTTTTTTTTTTTGTAACAAAGCTTGGTAAAATTAGAGGGTTGGGAAAATCTTGTGACAATAGTATCTTGTGACATGCGTTTTTGGGAAGCTCCAGCAAAAGCTGAGATTTTGGTATGGAAATTTGTCAATAAACCTGTTGCACACTTTTATCAGTTATTTGATTACATGGATTACTGTTTTGGTGTGTAAAGACAGGAATGTGGTAATCAGTTGGTGAAACGAGCCGAAAAGGCTGGTTTTAAGGTGATTGTCCCGACTGTTGATACCCCAAGACTTGGCCGAAGGGAAGCTGATGTCAAGAACAGGTATATCACACAATATTATTGGCAAATTGTTATATTTACATATCAAATTCTTGAATGTGTCCATTTGCAGATTTGTTCTGCCACCAAATCTTACCTTCAAGAACTTTGATGCAACCAAATCTTACCTTCAAGAACATTTTATGCTATCAATTAGGAAGCTACTGATGTTATTTTTGGTTTCATAGGCAAGGATGATGTATTGATATTTATGTCTTATGAGGATGATGTATGATGACGGTGGTTTGGGTTCGATGCAAATGCAAGCCGCTGCTTGAGACTGGTTTTAGTAATTTTCTTTGATATTTGAATAAAATGTGGTGTATAGAGAAATATTTTAATGATATTTGAATAAAATGTGTATTGGTTTTTTTTAAATTTTAATAAAATATTTCTACTACATTTTTTTAAATGTTTTACCCCTCAAAATAATTGTACGTTGGTGAACCGCGTGTAACGCGGGCAAAGATCTAGTATATAATAAAAGTTGGTATATTTATATAAATAACTAGTATGTTCCCCGACGTGCGTTGCAGCGGCGTCGAAACGTCTCGTATTTATACCGTTGAAACGTACAACAACTTGAATTTATACAAACTTGAATTTGAATAGAATTTACTTCAAAACGTAAAACAACAAAAAAAAAATGTATGAGTGTAATAATTAATGTAACTGAATTAAACTTGCACTATCTTAATTAAAGCAACTTGATTTAATATTAGAATTATCCATGTGTATTACTGTTAGTAATAAGCATATATAGTATTATATTAAATTTAATATCATTTTTAGTCTTCTACACAATTGGATTGTGTAAAGATTGATTAAATAAAAGAAATAAATCTTCCAATCCCCCACCTATGGTATACAACACCATTTTGATTTCAGTTTGTTCTTTTAAATAATTTTCAAATTTCAATCAAAATGTCTTGTATCCCAATGGTACCACCTATCTTTTTTGTTGGTCAAACATTTTATCACTCTACTCCACTCATTTTTCTCTCTCTTTCCAGAACCAAATACTACACCTCCATCGCACCAACTTCTACCAATGTTGCCCGACCGTCCTCCGCCGATAACCACCACTGCTCATGACATAGACCACTTCATGCCTCCGCTATCTGCCGTCCTCCATCATCATCAACCGTCGTCATCAGCCCGGAAAACTCCCACAATTGTAACATTATCTTTCTCTAAAATCGCTTCTTCACGGTTCAATCGCACCACCACCACCTGAAGAGTCCGACCAAGCACCACCGTCGATCTACCGTCACACCTCAACCATCACCGCCACCACAACCTAATCTCAACCATCACCGTCGCCATCACCAAATTCGCCACTCTCTCTCTATTTCTCCCCTTTTTTTCTCTCTCTCTCTCTACTTTTTTTAACAACCACCTGCCGCCGTCCACGACCACCTTTCTTCACTTGGAAAACGTCGATCTGAGTCCTCCCGATGGAAAGAGAGATCTTTGTTGCTGACCTAAAATACCGAAAATGCCTTTATTGTGTAGTTATGGAACGCACAGCAGGTGTAGGTGATGTAACCTGTGAACCCGAACTGTGCACTGATGGAGATAGCAGGGGGAAAGGTGCTATAATCATCCCTTAACCTATAGGCAAAGCAAAAAAAGAAAAACTCTGTGTGGCAGAACCGTAAATAATAGTCCAAAGCTGCCCAAATCATGTACTGTTCATAAGTGCTTCAGCAAATGTATATATATAACTAGGTTTAACACCCGCGCTTCGCCGCGGGGCAAACCGATTTTTAACAAAATTCACGTTGTGACGGTTCGGTTGAACCACCTGTTACAACCGATTGAGCCACTTGACATACCCGGTTGAACCGTCTGGTATGGCCAGTTGAACCAATATTCCTAACCATTCCTACCGGTTGGTTCAACTGGTTGAATGACCTGGTACAACCGGTTAAACCACCCGACATACCCGGTTGAACCATCCGGTATGGCCGGTTGAACCAATAATCCTAACCTATTTCTAAGCGTACTACATATGTTCCGTTAAATAGTAACCAAGTTAAGATGCTATTCACATTAGTACGCGCGCGTAGCCCAACCGTTCTCGTTACTCCGTTAAGTTTACTATGTAACTCCGTTAAGGTTACTATTCAACTCCGTTAAATGACTTAGTTCACGGAGGTGAATAGTAATTGACGGAGTTAAACCAAGTTAAGAACCGATTGAGCCACCCGACATACCCGGTTGAACCGTCCGGTATGGCCAGTTGAACCAATATTCCTAACCATTCCTACTGGTCGGTTCAACTGGTTGAATGACCTGGTACAACCGGTTAAACCACCCGACATACCCGGCTGAACCATCCGGTATGGCCGGTTGAACCAATAATGCTAACCTATTTCTAAGCGTACTACATATGTTCCGTTAAATAATAACCAAGTTAAGTTGATATTCACATTAGTACGCGCGCGTAGCCCAACCGTTCGCGTTACTCCGTTAAGTTTACTATGTAACTCCGTTAAGGTTACTATTCAACTCCGTTAAATGACTTAGTTCACGGAGATGAATAGTAATTGACGGAGTTAAACCAAGTTAAGTTGCTATTCACATTAGTACGCGCGCGTAGCCCAACCGTTCTCGCTACTCCGTTAACTTTACTATGTAACTCCGTTAAGGTTACTATTCAACTCCGTTAAATGACTTAGTTCGCGAGGGTGAATAGTAATTGACGGAGTTGAATAGTAACTCGCCGGAGTTGAGGAGTAGCTTGACGGACTTGAATAGTAACTTAACGGTGTTGAATAGTAAGTCCGTTAAGTTACTATTGACGGAGGTGAATAGTAACTTAACAGAGTTAAATAGTAACTAAACTGAGTTGAATAGTAACTCAATTAAGTTACTATTCATAAGCCCTTCATGTTTTGTATATATACTAGGTTTAACACCCGCGCTTCGCCGCGGGGCAAACCGATTTTTAACAAAATTCACGTTGCGACGGTTCGGTTGAACCACCTGTTACAACCGATTGAGCCACCCGACATACCCGGTTGAACCGTCCGGTATGGCCAGTTGAACCAATATTCCTAACCATTCCTACCGGTTGGTTCAACTGGTTGAATGACCTGGTACAACCGGTTAAATCACCCGACATACCCGGTTGAACCATCCGGTATGGCCGGTTGAACCAATAATCCTAACCTATTTCTAAGCGTACTACATATGTTTCGTTAAATAGTAACCAAGTTAAGATGCTATTCACATTAGTACGCGCGCGTAGCCCAACCGTTCTCGTTACTCCGTTAAGTTTACTATGTAACTCCGTTAAGGTTACTATTCAACTCCGTTAAATGACTTAGTTCACGGAGGTGAATAGTAATTGACGGAGTTAAACCAAGTTAAGAACCGATTGAGCCACCCGACATACCCGGTTGAACCGTCCGGTATGGCCAGTTGAACCAATATTCCTAACCATTCCTACTGGTCGGTTCAACTGGTTGAATGACCTGGTACAACCGGTTAAACCACCCGACATACCCGGCTGAACCATCCGGTATGGCCGGTTGAACCAATAATGCTAACCTATTTCTAAGCGTACTACATATGTTCCGTTAAATAATAACCAAGTTAAGTTGATATTCACATTAGTACGCGCGCGTAGCCCAACCGTTCGCGTTACTCCGTTAAGTTTACTATGTAACTCCGTTAAGGTTACTATTCAACTCCGTTAAATGACTTAGTTCACGGAGATGAATAGATTGACGGAGTTAAACCAAGTTAAGTTGCTATTCACATTAGTACGCGCGTGTAGCCCAATTGTTCTCGCTACTCCGTTAACTTTACTATGTAACTCCGTTAAAGTTACTATTCAACTCCGTTTAAATGACTTAGTTCACGAGGGTGAATAGTAATTGATGGAGTTGAATAGTAACTCGCCGGAGTTGAGGTAGTAACTTAACGGTGTTGAATAGTAAGTCCGTTAAGTTACTATTGACGGAGGTGAATAGTAACTTAACGGAGTTAAATAGTAACTAAACTGAGTTGAATAGTAACTCAATTAAGTTACTATTCATAAGCCCTTCATGTTTTGTATATATATATATATATAAAATAATATGCTTGTTTAGGCTCGTGAGCATAATGAAGCTCAGTATGTTAAACTCAAAATCAAGCTCATTTAAGTTCGGCTTGTTCAAGCCTTTAGCAAGTTAATCTCCATTAGCTCACTCATCAGCTGCTTGGCTAGTTTACGCACCTCCAAACTCCATTAATCTTCCTGTTATGCTAAAATATTATGCTTTTTGATGGTAGCATAGAAATTGGTTCATTTGATTTTGACATTCGAAAGTCAACGGCTCTATTAGGTAACCCAATTCAAAGCAATATTAATAAACCCGTTAACCAACAAATGAACAAAAAGGTCAGAGAAGTTGATAAAGAAGCCGTTAAAAAAGGTGGCACTGATAACAAACAACAATATGCTGCTGCCCGGGATCGAACCGGAGACCTTTTGCGTGTAAAGCAAACGTGATAACCACTACACCACAGCAGCTTTGTTGTGACGAGTGAGATCGTTTGCAAATAGTACTATTATTTTACTTTTATAGTGATTAATTCTTTTCGGTTTAGAGTTTAAATTACTTAAATCATTTAAATGTTGTCTATTTTTTTTAACATTCTAGGTAGTGTTTGACATATATAATAATAGTTTGAAAGAACATAATGTGCATGTGGTTTCTTGCAATTGTCTATTTAAAACTTGTTCTATATTTGATTTTATATGATGTTGAGCGATTTGGTTATGTTTATATAAAGGTTTGATAAAAGAAATTGTATGAAATTATTAAAATCTGTTATAACATACTAGGGGTGTTCACGATCCAGTTTTCATTCTTTATGGGTCAAACCAAAAACCAAACTGAACCGTAGAATTCTTAACCCAACCCAAACCAAGCCAAGTCATTAGTAACGGTTTGGTTTCGATTTGTTTTCACAGTTTAGGCTTATTAAAAATTTTTTAAAAAAAAAACAATGAAAAAAACATGCTGGCCAAATTCTTGGATATCATAATAGTTATCCATAATGCTTAAAGCAAACAAAAGATGAAAAGAAGCTAGGGTGTTCAACAAAACAGTTAACAAAAGGTGCATAAGTGATTTCAATAAGAACATGCAATTTCAACGTATAAATAACAATTCCAGCATTAGTCACAACTAACAAACAAGGTATGATGTGTTTTAAAAGTAAAGAAAAAAAAATAGAACAGCACAAATTTGGTAAAAAAAATGTTAATTAGCAAAGTTTTAAACTTTTAACATAAAAAAAACACAAGGTGGCTGATATCAGTATACTACTATTTGACATCGGTACACCAGTTTCTATACATGCCCTATAACAAGGCGAATCTGAGTGATATGCCCTGTTACCCATATCACACTTTTTTGCATATACTAATAATTCGTATAACTTATTTTTGCCCACCACTATGCCTTTTGACACTTTTTTCACCCAATAAAGAAACTATTAATGTGAAAAATGATGTGACAAATGAGGTGATGTAACTATAACGTCACCACAAACAATCAATTAAATAAATATGCGATGTTTTCCCCGAAATAAGAAAAACAAACATATCCTAACATTTTTAATTTTAATGAATTTGACTTTTCGTAAACCAATCTAAAGTCAACTTTTTATTATTATTTTTATTTCAACTATATATTTTTTAATGGCTAATGTAGCTGTCTTTGAAGGCAACCGCTAACTCTTTTATAGGGCACTTAAACCCCTGCCCTGAATTCCAATCATTCCCAATGATTCTTAATCTTATTATGTACAATTTGTAGTTAGTAGAAATCGAACTAGGAGTCTCCATAGGAGAAAACATAGTGGATATCGTTATTTCAACAACCTTAACAAAACTGGCAGTTAACGGAAATAAATACCCCAAAATCAAAAACATCTCAAAGTGTCAAAATGGTAAGAACCCAAGTATAAAAGAATGAATCAAGAACAGAAAACAATATTATTAAACTTCTGACCAAGATCAAACTATACTCTGAATACAAGATCTCTACCCAACCTCTCAGTCTAACAGAGACTCAAGAACTAGACAGGATTAACACTACCAAGCCTTAGCACTTATTCGAGATGAATAAGTGCAGGTTTGTTTACAAAGAAACCCTAATCGCTCAACGAGAAGAAAGAAAGTACAGAGATAAAAGCTATCGACTCCAAACCCTAATAAGCTGAGTTAACGAGCTTATATAGAACCAATAGAAGGTTCGAAAGAGAAAACACAAGTCTAATCCCACCGTTGGATTAGACTTCACCCGGATCACCAATTAACGGCCAGGATTAAACACAGGAACTTTGGGCTAAGACTTTAATCCTTCTGAGCCCAATAAGCCTTCCAGCCTTCCAGTAAGCTTCAGCCCAATCAACAGTCCAGATCATCATGTATCATGCTCCAATGCTCCAATGCAATCCGATCCAATCCAGCGATCCAATAGCAGTCCATATTATACAAAATCAAAATAAAACATCTATTAGCTATATAAAACATATAACACATAATATATAATTGTATGACATTTCAACACCCCCCCTCAATTTGATTTACCTGGGCTAAATGGGTCAAACAAATGTAGTTGTTTACAAGCATTAATATGTTGATACACTAAAAGTCCTTTAGTAAACACATCTGCTAATTGATGTTGTGAATCAACTTTTATAGGTTTAATTACTCCATTAGTTACCAAATCTCTTAGGAAAAATAAATCAATTCCAAAATGTTTGGTTTTATCATGAAAAACTGGATTGGCAGCAATTGCCAATGCAGCACTATTATCACAATGAACATCAATTGGAGTTTTTACAAACACATTTAATTCACTCAAAATATCCTTTAACCATACAACTTCACAAGCAACAGCACACATGGCCCTAAACTCTGCTTCTGCAGAGGACCTAGAAACAGTGGGCTGTTTCTTGCTTTTCCAGGTAATCAAATTGGTACCAAGAAAGACACAGAACCCAGTAACCGACCTCCTAGACTCAATACATTTACCCCAATCTGAATCAGCATAAGCCTTAAGATCTAAGGACCCTGACTTTGAAAAATATACACCTTTTCCAGGTGCTTGTTTAAGATATCTTAGCAGTCTCATTGCAATCTTTAAATGACACTTATAAGGTTTATGCATATATTGGCTAAGAAAATGTACAGTATAGGCAATGTCTGGACGTGTATGAGATAGGTAAATTAATTTCCCTACCAATTGTTGATACCCAGTTAAGTTAATTAGGGGTTTATTATCACCAATTATCATATTATTGACAACATGACTAGGTTCAATGGGATTTCCAACAGGTTTACAACCTGTTAGACCATATTCAGCAAGCAATTCAGTGCAGTATTTTCTTTGAGTTAAACACAAACCATCATTAGTTCTAATTACCTCAATACCAAGAAAATACTTTAACTCACCTAAATCCTTAATCATAAACTTAGTTTTAATAGCTTGTTTAATGTTTTCAATCTCTACAACTGAATTACCAGTTATAATAATATCATCCACATAAACTAATAAAACTATGAACACAGAATTACTGGTTTTAATGAACATAGACACATCAAATTTACTTTGAGTAAATCCTATATCAAACAAAGATGCAACAAGTTTAGCATTCCACATTCTTGGGGCCTGTTTCAGCCCATACAGAGATTTATTAAGCTTACACACTTTATTACTACTACCAGTGTCAGTAAAACCTTCAGGAATAGACATATAAACATCTTCCTTTAAATCTCCATATAAAAATGCATTATTAATATCAAGTTGGAATATTTTCCAATCATTTTCAACAGCAAGAGAGATAACACATCTGATGGTAACTAATTTAACCACAGGAGAGAATGTTTCATCAAAATCTACCCCTTCTTTTTGGCTAAACCCCTTAGCTACTAATCTAGCCTTAAATCTTTCTATCTCTCCACTAGCTTTGTATTTAATTTTAAAAATCCACTTGCAGCCTATCTTACTTCTACCCTTTGGAAGGTCAACTATATCCCAAGTATGGTTTCTATGAAGAGCTTCTAGTTCCTCATTCATAGCTCTAACCCAATTGGGATCTTTTGATGCTTCTAAGTAAGATCTAGGCTCAAAACTTTTATTTAATGTGACAGCAAAACACTTATTCTCATAAGACAGACTAGAGTAGTTGACAACACTCTCTAAACCATACTTAACCTTACCTTCTATGATGTAATCATCAAACCTTCTGGGAAACTGAGACTCTCTACCGGACTTCCTAATCACAGAATCTGATACACTTAGTGTATCACCCTCAGAATTGGAAGATATTTCATTTCCAGTAGTCACAACCCCTGCCCTATCAGGTTCATGACTGTCATTGCTAGGATGCTTTGCTGAGGCAACATCACTAGCATTGTTGCCATTAGAACCTGATTGCTGAGACCATTGTGTTCCTAGATCATTATTTTCTGTATTATTTTCAGAAAAACCCTTTCCCTCATCATTGGGATCATTTACATCCAAGGGTTCAGAATCTGTGTTTTCAAAAAAATCGAAAAAGTTTAAATTGTTAACTTGTTTTTCAGTATTAGAATCATATTGATCAAACACAGTTTTTTCTTTAAATGGAAAAAATTTTTCAAAAAACTTAACATCCCTAGAAAAAAAGGTAGTTCTACTATCAAGGCTAAACACCTTGTACCCCTTTTTCTCAAAAGAATAACCTATAAAAATACATTTTTCAGACCTACTTTCTAATTTATCTGAATTAGTTAACACAGTACAAAAACACAGACACCCGAAAACCCTAAGATGTTCAAGGAAAGGTTCAAATCCAAACATCAATTCATAAGGAGTTTTCCCACCAAGCACAGAAGAAGGAGTCCTATTAATTAAATAAGCAGCTGTTAACACACATTCTGACCAAAAACGAACAGGAATATGACTTTGAAATAAAAGAGCCCTAGCAATGTTAAGTAAATGCCTATGTTTCCTCTCAACTACACCATTCTGTTGTGGTGTGTATGCACAGGTTGTTTGATGGATTATTCCTTTTTGATTACATAAATCTTTAAACTGTTTGTTAATAAACTCAGTTCCATTATCTGACCTGAAAATTTTTACAGTTTTTGAAAACTGATTATCAATGATATTTAAAAAATTCTCAGTATGTGATAATACCTCAGTTTTTGACTTCATCATACATACCCAAACAGCTCTAGTATAGTCATCAACTATAGTTAGAAAATATTTGTTTCCATCTCTATCTGGTACCCTATATGGACCCCAGACATCAAGATGAACAATATCTCCTAACTGTTTAGTTTTATGTTGACTTAAAGGAAATGGTTCCCTATGTTGTTTGGCCCTATGACAGACCTCACAAGGATCATGATTATCAATTTTAGAAATATTAAACTTAGTTTTTAAAACATTGATAACTTGATCAGATGGATGTCCTAGTCTAGCATGCCATAAATCAAACATCCTATCATTTTCTACACACACCTTATTAGACATACAAGCATTCCCACACATGTACAGACCATCCATTTGTTTACCAGTCACCAGGGTTCTCTTGGTTAACAAATCCTGAATGTAACAGTTATGTTCATCAAACCCAATATATAACTTATTGTCTCTGGCAAGCTTATGGACAGATAGTAAGTTAATAGAATACTCAGGAATGACAAGTACATCTTTTAAAACAACATCATCAGCCAATTTTAAAGAACCAATTTTAGTTACAAGTGCAAAAGTCCCATTGGGATGTTTAACCTTAATGTTTAATTGAGAAACATCAACATATTCACTTAAAAACTTTTCATCATTTACCATATGCTCATTAGCACCAGAGTCACAAACCCACCCAATTCCTTTTAGTACCCCATTACTACTAACAAAACAATACACATTAGAACTATAAGAAGCACAAAAAAGACTACCTGACACATTGCAGTTTTGAGTAACATCACTTGTTTTATCATTAATCAAACTCAAAAGCTTAGCCAGTTGATCACTAGTTATAGAAGGAATAGCAACATTAGAATTACTAGTAGAATTATTAGCTACAACTGCCTTTTTGTTTGAATTCCCCCTAGATCTCATCCAAGTAGGATAGCCAATGAGTTCAAAACATTTATCAGCTGAATGACCATTTTTGTTACAGTGTGAACACTTTAACAAAGGATTTGACTTAATGTTCCTTTTATTAAAATCCACAGGTTGACTAGTTTTAGATACAAAGTTAACAGTTTGACTTGTTTTAGAACTACTTGAAGAGTTTTTATGTGACTCTTCCCTAGATACTACTGCAAAGGCTTCCTTCACTGTTGGAAGGACATCCTTTGTAAGTAGATTAGTTCTAACTCCTTGATATCCATCATCCAAACCCATTAAGAACTGCATTAATTTGATCATTTGACTGTAATTATTGAACTCTTTTGAGGCCTCACAAACACAAGCAGGCAGTTGTAGTATTTGGTCTAGTTGTTTCCACATTATATTTAGTTTATGAAAATAATCAGCTACTGTTAAACCATTTTGTTTAAAAGAGTTTATTTTCATATGTAGATCAAATACAACTGAACCATCTACTTTGTTATAAGTTTCTTTTAGATCTTTCCATACTTCAGCAGCCAACTTGGAATATACTTGTCCTAAGTACAATTCTTCTGATATAGAATTCAGAATCCAAGTTAAGACTACTGAGTTACACCTATCCCATTGCCTACTTAACACATCATCATCAACTGGTTTTACACAACTACCATCAATAAATCCAAGTTTGTTTTTAACTTGCAAAGCTAATATCATTGCATTAGACCATACAGTGTAGTTTTCAGTGCCTTTCAACTTAACATTCACAATAGAGAGATTAGCAGAATCACTAGCATGTAGATACAAAGGATTACTTGCATCAAGTTTATTAATCAAAGTAGCATTACCCAGTCTATCGCCAGAGTCACTGCTACTAGTAACAGACATACTTATACAATGTCAAAAAAACAGATGCACACAAGAACACAAACAATTAATACTAGTGAGAAACAAATAGCACACAACAGACGAAGCCCTGTCAGTGATCAAGATACCAGGTTCGTCACTCAATGGTGCCTGGCCAAGTCTTAACAGGGGAGTCTGATCCTAAGACCTATCACACACAGATCAGAAACTATAATTCTCACGTATTAATCACACACAATATTCAAGAAACAAATCAAGAAACAAACAATCAATGGACTCAAACAGGTACTGAAGTATACAAACAGACACAACCAAGTACTGAGCCAACTCCGGTCCCCCTAACCCGGACAGTGCTCCTAGACTCAAAAACAGACACAAACTGAAAGAATCAAAGCACAGGAACGATCTCACCAAATTGGGACCCAAGTTAGGGTTTCTCCAAGACTCGTAATCTGTAACCTTCACTTAGGGTTACAGATCAGAGAGCAATCAAAGAATAAGAAGCTTCCAGGCAATCGACTCCTTCTTGAACAGCACCTTGTCTTCCTCAGCAAACCCTAGATCTTACCAGATCTAATGATTTATGATGTAATCAGATCTGAGCAAGATCTAGTGATACAACACTCAACTCTGACGACCAGAAGACAATAAAACTCTCAAGAAACCAAACGATGTACCGAAACCCTAAATCTACGAATCAGCGGAAGACACCAAATCTGAGCCTTATAGCTCTGATACCATGTCAAAATGGTAAGAACCCAAGTATAAAAGAATGAATCAAGAACAGAAAACAATATTATTAAACTTCTGACCAAGATCAAACTATACTCTGAATACAAGATCTCTACCCAACCTCTCAGTCTAACAGAGACTCAAGAACTAGACAGGATTAACACTACCAAGCCTTAGCACTTATTCGAGATGAATAAGTGCAGGTTTGTTTACAAAGAAACCCTAATCGCTCAACGAGAAGAAAGAAAGTACAGAGATAAAAGCTATCGACTCCAAACCCTAATAAGCTGAGTTAACGAGCTTATATAGAACCAATAGAAGGTTCGAAAGAGAAAACACAAGTCTAATCCCACCGTTGGATTAGACTTCACCCGGATCACCAATTAACGGCCAGGATTAAACACAGGAACTTTGGGCTAAGACTTTAATCCTTCTGAGCCCAATAAGCCTTCCAGCCTTCCAGTAAGCTTCAGCCCAATCAACAGTCCAGATCATCATGTATCATGCTCCAATGCTCCAATGCAATCCGATCCAATCCAGCGATCCAATAGCAGTCCATATTATACAAAATCAAAATAAAACATCTATTAGCTATATAAAACATATAACACATAATATATAATTGTATGACATTTCAACACAAAGCAATTTAACCAACAAGCTTGGGACAATGACACTCAATATTGATATATGATATATAATAGTAAGGACTGAAAGCATTTGAGCATTAACCCGAAAATATATACAATATATTTATGTCACTATTTCGTTTATTCAAGGCAGATAAGTAAAATGATAGTTTTTATAATAATGTGACCGGTAACCTATCACCATTTTATATATGTAAAATGATGACGTGAGGTTTATTTATACCATTGTATGTCAACATGTTTTTGGACATCATTTTGTAGCAGGTAATTTAGTGTGACAAATTTTTTTGAGATGATAGTATGCCGGTTATCATTTATTTATCTGTAACTGTTTAAAAGAACCATGAGGCTCTCCAATATTCTTTGGAACAAAGTTGTTCGACAAGTCGTTTCCTCCACGGGTTGCGGACTGGGGGTCGAGACACGTGGAAGGGCGAGTCGGTCTGGCAACCACTCTTTCAGGGCTTAAATGCCCACTGCGAAGGCTCTAACCCGGGCCGAGGTTTCGCCCCAGTGGCGAGTTAACCACTAGGACGCCGTCCAAAAAAAAAAAGTCTTCATAATCCATATAGAACTTCAATAACTACAAACATGATAAGATTTTTTTTTCCTTCAAAAGTGCCACACTAGTTAAATAGTTATTTTAATTAGGTTTAAAATTTGAAGTATTAAATTGTGTAAATTTATTTTAAATGGATATATGACAAGTGGTTTAGATAGGTCATGATCCAAACTAAAAATGTCAAGATTATTAGGTTATTCAACTTTGTTTAATTGGGTAGTTGTAGTAAAACTAGTCAATAAGGCCCCGGCTAAAGTGATTGATGAAATTGAGGGGCTCATGAAAAGGTTTTTCTGGACAGGATCGAGTGACATTAAAAAAGTCCACTGGGTCGCTTGGGAGACTATTTGTTTGTCTAAAAAAGATGGGGGTTTGGGTGTGTCGAAATTGGTGGATGTGAATACGGCCTTATTGGCTAAATGGGCTTGGAGGTTCAAAGTGGAGAGGGATTTGTTCTGGAACAAGTTGATTGTGTATATCAACGGGGGCCGAGGTACATGGGAATTCTTGCCGGTGAAGAGATCGTTAACAGGTTGCTGGAAGTCATTAGTCTCTTTCCTGGAGTCGCTAACTGTGCAAGACAAGAAGTTGAGTCAGTTTATGCGGTGCAGGGTTGGGAAGGGTGATCAAGTTAGATTTTGGCATGATATATGGTTGGGCTTAACTCCCTTAAGGATTAGATGGCCGAGGCTGTACAGGTTGGATGTTAATAAAGGCTGTAGCGTTAGTCAGTGGTGTTTTTTCTCCCAAGATGGAGTTCGTTTTGAGGGTGTTTGGGGCAGATCTCCAGCTTCAGTCAGTGACCTTTCGGAGTTGCAAGATCTAGCTTGGATGATGCAATCCTTCAGTCCAATGGGTTCGACGGATAGTTGGGTTTGGGTCGATGGCAAAGAGAATGTTTACACAGTCGTTGAATTGAAACGGATCTTGAGACAAGATAGGGATGTTGCTCGTGATCACAAGATGAAATGGGAAAATTGGTTTTCGATTAAGGTGAATCTTTTCAGTTGGAGTGCGGAGTTTGATAGAATTCCTACAAAGGCTGCTTTAATACAAAGACAAATATGTATTCCAGACGCGAATTGCTCCATATGTAATGCGGCTGATGAAGACGTGACCCACTTGTTCGTTGACTGTTATTTTGCCTTTGAAGTTTGGAACAGGATCTGTTCTTGGTGTTGTTTAACTCCATACTTTGCGTATGAGTTCGAAGACCTGCTATTGCTATACAAGAGTGTGCATGGTGGCAAATGGAGAAAAAAGATTGTCCGCGGCATTGTTATGATTACGGTTTGGGTTATATGGAAGATTTGGAATGATAGGATTTTTCAAAACGGCTCGAGAAGCACGATGGAGGCGGTTGCTGAAATCAAGTCTAGAGCGTATTTGTGGTTGAAAAATAGATCTATGTATAAGGATATTGTCTAGAACGAATGGGTCAAGTCCCCATTGTATACGTGTGTGTAATTTTGGCGGTCCTCCTTTTTGTGGGCTAGCCTTTTGGTTTATTGAAATTTATCGTTAAAAAAAGGGCTTTAAGGCCCCACGGTTTTTTAGAGGTTGAAGGGAAATTGACGTGCCTACCACATGTCGTTCCATGTCCCTTCACCACCATGATCACACCGTGTACTCTAAGCTTTATAAATGTTTGTTTTAATATTAATAGGACTTTTTGTTTTAGATTATATTCCACAATAAAAGCAAGTTACAACTGGATAATGGGTAAGCGAGCAACAAACTGCACCGCTATCCCCTTTTGAATCGCACAGCCTATTCTTCAAAAAACAAACCTTTGGTTTTTCGAGCTCTGCAGGTCACTGTGAACCATTGTTTTAACTAAATAAATTTATACATAAATATATATAATTTGACACAGGAGTGTATGCATCACAATTTTAAAAGTTTAAATACAATTGAGTGAAAATATGTTTTATCCATTCTATATGAACACTAAAAAAACACTAATTGTGTTACGGGTTATGTAACCATTTTGTTTTAGTGACGTCGTGATGGTAGCGTACGTAACACCACCTTACTCGCTCAGGGTTATACATAAGCATAGTCTGACCGACGTGGGATTCGAACCGGGCACTCCAGGGTAGGAAAGAGGCTAAGCCTGAAAACCTCCCACCTCACATGCAGCCAGTGGGAATCGAACCTGGCTCTCCAAGGAGAAACCAAGTTCTTTTATACCACTAGACCATCTAAGATTCCCTAATCATAAATTACTCTATCCTATCAAAAATTTTCTGGAATTTTTTAATTTATAGGTCATTATATATTCTTTGTTGACTTCAGTTCATCAAATTACAGATCTAGAAAAACATTGACATTAAGATCAGAATGAGTAAATACGATTATGTAATCAGCGATCTACCAGTTTACAAAGCTGCATTAAACGACGACTGGGATTCGGTTAGTGAATTGTTCAAAAAAGATCCAAGTCTAATGACGAAACAGATAACATACTGGTGGGAGACCTTGTTACACATCGCGGTTGGGACAGATCGCTCCCACTAGAGCTGGTCCAACGTTTTTGGAGGCCCTAAGCGAACAACAAATTCGGGGGCCTTTTTTTGAGATGATAGTATGCCGGTTATCATTTATTTATCTGTAACTGTTTAAAAGAACCATGAGGCTCTCCAATATTCTTTGAAACAAAGTTGTTCGACAAGTCTTCATAATCCATATAGAACTTCAAACTTGAAAAGATTTTTTTTCCTTCAAAGTGCCACACTAGTTAAATAGTTTAATTAGGTTTAAAATTTGAAGTATTAAATTGTGTCAATTTATTTTAAATGGATATATGACAAGTGGTTTAGATATAGGTCATGATCCAAACTTAAAATGTCAAGATTATTAGGTTATTCAACTTTGTTTAATTGGTTAGTTGTAGTAAAACTTGTTAATGGACTTTAAGACTACACGGTGTGCGGTGTAGTGGCGTGAAAATAGGATGTGAAGCCCTTCATGCCACCTACACCACACGGTCTTTTGAAAAGCGTCATTTTTATAAAAAACATCTCCACAAGTCCACATCTCTCTTCCACGCCACAACCACCCCATGGCTTTTTAGCGGTTGAAGGGAAATTGACGTGGCTACCACATGTCATTCCATGCCCCTTCACCACCATAACCACACCGTGTAGTCTAAGCTTTATAAATGTTTGTTTTAATATTAATAGGACCTTTTGTTTTAAACTATATTCCACAATAAAACCAAGTTACATCTAGATAATGGGTAAGCGAGCAACAAACTGCGTCGCTATCCCATTTTGAATCGCAAAGCCTATTCTCTCAAAAACAAACCATTGGTTTCTCGAGCTCTGTAAGTCACCGTGGACCATTGTTTTAATTAAATAAATTTATACATAAATAAATTTATACATAAATATATATATATATATATATATATATATATATATATATATATATATATATATATAATTTGACACAGGAGTGTATGCATCACAATTTTTAAAAGGTTAAATGCAATTGTGTGAAAATATGTTTTATCCATTATATGTGAACACTAACAAAAAACACACTAATTGTGTTACCGGTCAGTGGCGGATCTAGACAAAGATTTCAGGGGTAACGTTACATAATTTTACGGGTAACGTAATATAAAACACGTAAAAAAAATTAAAAATACTCTAAAAATACACTACGCCAAAAAAGTTGAGGGGTAACGGACGTTACCCCTGCTCCTTCTCTAGATCCGTCCCTGTTACCGGTTATGTAACCATTTTGTTTTGGTGACGTCGTGATGGGCGTAACACCACCTTACATGCTATAAAAGGTTATTTAAATAATTAAATGCAATAATTATTATCTAATTTATATATAGCTTTCTAAATTACGTGCAATGAATTACTCTAGCCTATCAAAAATTTTCAGGAATTTATAATTTATAGGTCATTATATATTCTTTGTTGACTTCAGTTAATCAAATTACAGATCTAGAAAAACATTGACATTAAGATCAGAATTAATGAGTAAATACGATTATATAATCAGCGATCTACCAATTTACAAAGCTGCATTAAACGACGAATGGGATTCATTTAGTAAATTGTTCAAAAAAGATCCAAGCCTAATGACCAAACAGATAACATACTGGTGGGAGACCCCGTTACACATCGCGGTTGAGACCAAACAGATAACATACTGTACACTCTAAACGGAAACCCAATAATCTTAGATCATGAAGTATCCCCTCTCAGTGGTTGCTAGCTAATAAGTACATATCCGATTTACTATTATCATGTTTCTGTATTATACTTAAAGAATTATCAACAGGTATGTAAAATGATAGTTTTTATAATAATGTGATCGGTACCTATCGACATTTTTATATTTGTAAAATGATGACCTGAGGTTTATTTATACTTGTAGGATAACATGTATTTGGACATCATTTTATAGCAGGTAATATAGTGTGTGACAATTTTTTTTTTTTTTTTGAGATGATGGTACGCCGGTTATCATTTATTTACATGTGATAAAAGGGTAATAAAAATATGAGAGAATTACACAAATTGTCTTTTAGTTATTACTGAAATTGCATCCTATGTCCTTTATGGAATTTTTTCACTTCTTATATCCTTTATTTTATCAATTTGTTACACCCTATGTCCTTTAGACCAAACCCAGTTAAAAATCTTGGTTAAGTCAGACATGTGCCCCTCACGTGAGGGGCAAACATGTCATTTCACCCTGGATCTCTCTTCTTCCTCAGTTTGCAGCCATCCCTCTCCAAAACCATGTCCCCCTTCTCTCTACTCTCTCTCTAACGCTATGTTCCCGAGTTTACTTGAGGAGGGAAACGAAAGGAAAAGAACCGAAGGAAAGGAAAGGAAAAGAAAAGAAAAGAAAAGATGCATATCCTTTCCTTTCGTTTCCTTTCAAATCGGAAGGAAAACTAAACTAAAGGATTTGGCCTAGTTTTCCTTCCATTTCCTTTCTTTTGCTTCATGAAACTCGTGAACACAACATGTTTTGTTTTCCTTTCTTTTCCTTCCTTAAATGAAACTCGGGAACACAATCAATTTTTTCTTTCCTTTCATTTCCTTTCTTTTCTCTCGTTAAGTTAACTCAGGTACACAACGTAAGCCTAATACTCACAACGGTTATATGACCAGGTATGGGGCAAACTTTATAATCAAGCATAGGATTGAGATTGCTAAAACTCGTCTCATACATTGCTGTTAGAAGTTGAAACAATCACTTTTAATCCCAAAACCACGATCATAACTTCTTATCTATAACCCTAAAAAAATTATTCTACCCATGAATTTGGATCAAAACACTAGCACACATGTCATGAACCAACCAAAACACACATTAATCATCAAATTGTACATTTCATTACAAACCAAAAAAATTAAAAAAAATAATAATAATTTAAAATCACCTGAGGCATCTGCCAGGCGTCAGGAATATCAAGCCTTGAAGCCGAAAAAATCTTCAACAATCCAAGCACGAATTAGTTCAAGATCATAACCAAATTAAACAAACTTTATATGGGCATCCAAGATTTTAAACATAGAACAAGAAAATAACCTTCTTGGAGTAGTTCATGAGGCAGATGCCCACGTTTTTTCTGTACCCTACCGGAGGAGCTTCCATGGCTGACGACGGCGATGCGGCGGTTGAAACCAGACGATGGTGGTTAAGGAAAGTGGGTGGCAATTGCGTAAATTTGTTGGATTTATGAGGGTATTTGGGTAACAGTTGGGTTAGTGGAGGGTTAAAGAGGAAGAATGAATATCTGCATATTGCCATCCAAATCTTGTTCAAGAAGCTTCTTGCTTGTTCAAGAATGAATATCTGCATATTGCCATCCAAATCTTGTTCAACAAACCCATTAGGTGTGTGTTTGTGATGTTATGTTTTGCACAGAAGTAGGGGTGTTTGGTAATAGGTATAAGGGGGATAAAGGGTTTAGACATTATTATTATTACACAAATTGTCCTTTAATGAGGGTAAATTGACAGATTTACCCCCCACGTGAGGGGCACGTGACCAACTTAACCGAGATTTTTAACTAGGTTTGATCTAAAGGACATAAGGTGTAACAAATTGATAAAATAAAAGATATAAGGAGTGAAAAATTTCTATAAAGGACAGATGATGCAATTTTAGTAATAACTAAAGAACAATTTGTGTAATAATATATTTTTTTCCTTTTCAACATATGTTAAAATACGTTTTTACCTTTGTAACTGTTCAAAAGAACCATGAGGCTCTTCAATATTCTTTGTAACAAAGTTGTTCGTCAAGTCTTCATAATCCATATATTATTCTCAATAGCTATCATTGTTAGCCCCCTATTAACTCTTTTTTAAGACATTACGGATCATAAGTAGCACTTCATACCTTCAATTCAATCTTGAAAAGATTCTTTTTTTCTTTAAAAGTGCCACAGCAGTTAAATAGTTACTATTTTATTTAGGTTTAAAATTTGAAGTATTAAATTGCATCAAATTAATTTAAATGGATACATGCCAAGTGGGTTTAGATAGGTCATGACCCAAACTAAAAATGTCAAGTTTAATTATTGGGTTATACAACTTTGTTTAATTGGGTTTTAAGCTTTATAAATGTTTGTTTTAAAATAAAATAAATTCACACATAAAATATATATACTCCGTATTTTTTAAGTTTATACCCCAAAAAATAAGCACTATACTATACGGTTGCACCACTCATGAACGTCACTAAAGCTATAGGGTGTGAGTTGGGGGAAGGAATCGGGGAGCCAAGACCACATCCTATAGCCTAATAAAATTATGTTCAAATAATACCAACTTTTTCTTCTATAAAATGACACTGGAGTACTGTACACATCACCATTTAAAAACGTTAAATACAATAGTACGAAAATATGTTTTATCCATTGTATATTATTGTATATGAACGCTAAAAAACACACTAATTGTGTTACCGGTTACGTAACCAGTTTTTTTTTTTTTTTGTGACGTCGTGATGGTTGCGTAAGTCCCTAATTATTTAATTACAATAATAATAATAATAATTCTCTAAGATGCTCTAATAATAAATTACTCTATCCTATCAAAAATTTTCTGGAATTTTTTAATTTGTAAGTCACTATATATTCTGAGTTGACTTCAGTTCATCAAATTGCAGATCTTAGTTAATTCTAGATCTAGAAAAACTTTGACATTAAGATCAGAATGAGTAAATACGATTATGTAATCAGCGATCTACCAATTTACAAAGCTGCATTAAACGACGACTGGGATTCAGTTAGTGAATTGTTCAAAAAAGATTCAAGCCTAATGACCAAACAGATAACATACTGGTGGGAGACCCCTTTACACATCGCGGTTGGGACAGATCGCTCCCACTGCTTCGTCAAGAAGCTTGTGGAAAGTATTGTTGCGGTCGGTCCAAAGGATGGTTTGTTTGTGAAAAGTTATGGAGGAAACAACCCGCTCCATTATGCTGCTAAGGTTGGAAACACGACTGCTGCAAAGCTTTTAGTAGAGCAGGATGCGGATATTGTTGGTAATCAGATGATAAACAAGAATAAATAAACAAGATTGAAGGCAAAGCTTAACGGTTTATTATTGAATGCAAAAGGGATACATAACAACTGAATAGAACACTTGCTTAAATAGGGAAAAACTGAACTAACTTAACCAAACTGAATGCACTAAAACAGGAGATTAACTAGCTTGAATTCAAACTTCAAACTGAACCGTTAACTTATTCAAATGCCTTCTAGAAGAGAACTTCAAACTGAGATTGGTTTGGCGCCTCATGATCCACGTGTGCATGCATGCAACCTAGTTTGAGTTACATCCAATACCCTCCCATAACTCAAACTCCTGAACTCCTAGCCTTAACCTGAACATCTTGAACTTGTCTTTTGAAAGAGCTTTAGTCAACACATCAGCTAGCTGATCATGAGTACTGCAGAACATCAACTTCACTTGATCTTTATTCACTAAGTCTCTGATAAAATGGTACCTCAGCTCAATATGTTTTGATCTGTTGTGCAAAGCTGGATTCTTAGACAGACAGATAGCAGACCTGCTGTCACAATGAATAATAGTAGCTTCTTCTTGAACCAAATACAAGTCACTGAGCATCCTTCTTAACCAAACGGCTTGACAAGCAGCATCTGTGGCAGCAACATATTCAGCTTCTGTGCTTGAGAGAGCCACAATGCTTTGCTTTTTAGAACTCCATGTAATAACTCCACTTCCAATATGAAATGTGTGTGCAGTCACACTCTTTCTATCATCAGTGCAAGCAGCCCAATCACTATCAGTATGACCAGTTAGAATTACTCCCATTCCTTTTGAGCTTCGAGCATACCATATACCATAATTAACTGTACCTGCAACATACTTTAGAACCCTCTTTGCAGCACCAAGATGTAACACAGAAGGTGTTTGCATAAACCTTGCTAGAACCCCCACAGCATACACAATATCTGGTCTGGAATTGCACAAATACATTAACCCTCCTATCAAACTTCTGTATAACTGAGCATCAGCAGCTTTACTTCCATCATCCAGACTGAACTTTTCATTAGCATTCATTGGAGTTTCTTCAGCCTTGCAATCTTTTACACAAAACTTATCAAGGAGGCTAGCAGCATATCTTTCTTGTGAGAGAAACACTCCATCTCTTGTCTGATGAATCTCTAATCCAAGGAACAAAGTCAGCTTCCCTAGATCAGTCATCTCAAACATCTTCATCATGCCTTGTTTGAAATCTTGCATTAGCTTTGCACTTGAACTTGTGTAGATAATATCATCTACATATAAGCAGACATAAATCAGATCAGCTTCAACTTTCTTTACATACACAGTGGGTTCATAACTGCTCCTTTCATACCCTTGACCTGCAAAATGAGCATCAATTTTAGCATACCAGGCTCTAGGAGCCTGTTTTAGGCCATACAAGGCTTTATGAAGCCTATAGACTTTCTCTTCTTGTCCAGCAATCTCATAACCCTCTGGTTGGCACACATAAATCTCCTCTTCCAGGTCTCCATTCAAAAATGCAGACTTTACATCTAATTGATGCAAAGCCCATCCTTGATGAGCAGCAACAGCAATGATCAACCTAATGGTTTCAAACCTTGCCACAGGGGCAAAGGTCTCTTCATAGTCTATGCCCTTCTTCTGAGAGAATCCTCTAGCAACCAATCTAGCCTTGTACTTGAGAACCTCCCCAGTTGATCCAACTTTAGTCTTGTACAGCCACTTTAGGTCCACAACATTCTTGTCATGTGGTAACTTTACCAGGCTCCATGTCATATTCTTATTGATTGATCTTATCTCCTCATCCATGGCTTCCTTCCACTCCTGCTTGTCAGCTGCTTCCTCATAGTTTGAAGGATCAGCAGCAGACAAAGCAAATTGACATGCTGCATAGACTTCATGCAAACTCTTGTACTTCTTCACTGGAGAACTTGCTGCATAAACTTCTTGTAAGCTCTTGTACTTCTTTGCTGATGAGCTTGAGCTTGTATCAGATTGCTGGGCACCAGTTGAAGTTTCTCCAGTTTCAGTAGTTGAACCAGAAGCTTGTGTCTGCACCTGTTCTTGCATAGTTTCATTCTCCTGAGGAACATTAGCCTGCACATCTGCATAATCATCTGTTAAGTGATAATAAGTGGTATTGGGAGTATGATCCCAATCCCACTTAGCATCTTCAAGAAATTTAGGTTCCTTTCTTGTCAAAATTCTTTTAGATACTGGATCATACAATCTATAATTGTTCAATCCAGAATATCCCACCATAATACACTTTTCACCTCTGTCATCTAGCTTCCTTCTTCCTGGAGTATGAGTTCCAGCATAAGCCACACTTCCAAAGACTCTAAAGTGATGAACTGAGGGCTTCTGACTGGACCAGACTTCACTTGGAGTTTTATCAGTCAAGGCTTTAGTGGGAGATGCATTCAGAATAGTGACCACAGTGGCAGCTGCCTCTGCCCAGAAGTAGTTAGGAAGATTCTTGGCTTTTAACATACTCCTTACAAGCCCAAGAATGGTTCTATTTTTTTCTCTCTGCCACTCCATTCTGCTCTGGAGTGTAGGGAGCAGTTAACTCTCTTTTGATACCCTGTTCTTCACAAAACAAATCAAATTCTTTGGAGCAATACTCTCCTCCTCTATCAGTCCTTAAAGTTTTAATAAAACATTCACCATCCTTTTCTACCATTGCTTTAAAAATTTTAAACTTCTGAAGGACTTCAGACTTCTTTTCAAGGAAATAAATCCAACACATTCTTGAATAATCATCTATAAACAACAAGAAATACCTGCTGCCCCCTAAGCTGTTGACTTGAAATGGTCCATAAACATCTGAATGAACTAGCTCGAGTCTTTTTGAAGCTCTCCATGTTCTTGATGGAAATGATGGTCTTGTCTGCTTCCCTAGAATGCAGTCCTCACATTCTTCAGATTGCTTAATAAGAGGAAGACCAGACACCATCCTTTTCTCACTAAGCTGCTGCAATCCTTTGTAACTCAAATGACCATACCTGGCATGCCATAACATGGCTTCTTTGTTCTGATCTTCACTAGCAGGCTTGGTATTAGTAGTATCAAGCAAAAACATATTGTTTTTAGCTAATTCTACTTTCATGAGGACAACACCAGTAGATTTGTTAAGTATGGTGCATGCATTGTCCTCAAAATAGAGAGCATAACCCTTCCTCATCAGTTGTCCCACACTTAATAAATTGTATTCCAATCTAGGGGCATAATAAACATCAGAAAGAAGTTTGAACTGACCATTCTTAGTGGGGATCTTGACTTCACCTTTTCCAGTCACAGCAATATCTTTCTTGTCACCAAGTTTAACATTCAACTTGAATGTTTCATCAAGATTAGTGAAGCTCTCTTTACTGCCTGTCATGTGGTTAGAGCAACCAGAATCAATGAACCATAAGGAATGAAAGTGCTCACCATCTGAAGATTCAGCCATTAAAGCAAATGGTTGATCTTGCATCTCTTCAGAGGTTTCATTCAGTACACAGGCAAAGAACAAATGTTGATCTTCCTGCTGATCATCTTCTCCTTGGTCAGCAGCTGCTACATTAGCTTGAGACTCTTCATTGTACCAGCAATCCTTCTTGAGATGTCCATATCTCTGGCAGTTAAAACACTGTGGTCCTCTATTTCTTTCTGACATACGTCCCCTACCTCTTCCTCTGAAGAAGTTTCTTCCTCTACCACGACCACCACCAAACTGCTCATTCAAGGATCTTCTTGCTTGAGGCTGCATAACTTGCAGTGCATGCTCATCACTCTTTTCAGGTGTCTTCAAACCAACACTCCTCCCATTCATTCTTGCTTCTTGAGATTGAAGAGAGCCCATGAGTTTGACAGGTGTTAAGGCTGCCAAGTCAAAGGCCACTTCAATTGAAGGAACAACAAAATCAAACTTCGGTGATAGGCTCCTCAAGATCTTTTCAACCACTTTCTGATCAGTGATTTCCTCACCATAAGACCTTTGTTGGCTGACTATTCCCATTACTCGTGAGAAATAGTCACCAACTGTTTCATCATCAATCATTGACAAGTTTTCAAAGTCTCTTCTCAAGCCCTGTAGTTTAACACCTTGGACTTGAGTATCACCTTGAAATTCCAACCTGAGTGTTTCCCAGGTCTCCTTAGCAGAGTCTGCACAAGCAATTCTTGAGAACAAGAGATCACTGACCCCTTGTTGTATGACTGCCATAGCCTTTGCATCTTTTCTTCTAGCTTCCTGCAATCTTGCCTGATCAGTACCACCAGCCGTAACCCCAGTATCAACGAGTTCCCAGAGATCTTGTGATTTCAGTATAGTTTTCATTCGTATACTCCAGTGTTCATAGCCTTCACCTTTGAACACTGGTATGACTTGGTTTGTGACAGAGGGTTGGTTTTTATCAGCCATGAGAAGGGTTTCAGGAAAGGGTTTTATGCTTCAGTGGATCGAACACGAGTGCTCTGATACCACAATGTTGGTAATCAGATGATAAACAAGAATAAATAAACAAGATTGAAGGCAAAGCTTAACGGTTTATTATTGAATGCAAAAGGGATACATAACAACTGAATAGAACACTTGCTTAAATAGGGAAAAACTGAACTAACTTAACCAAACTGAATGCACTAAAACAGGAGATTAACTAGCTTGAATTCAAACTTCAAACTGAACCGTTAACTTATTCAAATGCCTTCTAGAAGAGAACTTCAAACTGAGATTGGTTTGGCGCCTCATGATCCACGTGTGCATGCATGCAACCTAGTTTGAGTTACATCCAATAGATATGACTCGAGTGCCAAATCCGTATGGTAATACGCCGTTGAAATTGGCTGCGTGGCATGGAAACAAGGAGACGCTAAAATACTTGTTGACAGTGACTCGAGATTTGCTTCCTGATGAGGAAGGTGTTAGTCCGTACTCTGGAGTCGCTGGTGGAGATCTCATTACTCTCACAATTATGGCTGGATTCTACGGTAAGACTGGATTTTCCTTTTTTGGTTTAGGAGAACGTTGAATTGGTCATCTTACCTGTCAATTGGCCTGACCGGTCGGACTGTATGTAAGAATTGGATGGTGTCATAAAACTAATACGGTAAAATTTGAAAAAAATATTTAAAAAACCCGGTCCAACCCCTGGTTTGCTGTACACCCGGTCTAATACTTCCGATCCCGGACCGGTTCGAGCCCGATTCTAAGCTTATAAAAGTAGCAGACTCCAAATATTTATTTTCTTTTCTAACAATTCGTTTATTACGTAGATTTGCTTTTTCTCTAATAAACTAAGTTCCGGCTTTTCTTTTAAGAAAAAAATTCATTTAAAATATATATAATTAATCTCAAAATCTTTGATAATTAAACACATTATCTCAATGTTTTAAAAACCGGTAAATACCGGCCGGTTATACCGGTATTACCGTTTTCGGATAGAAATCCGGTATGAAACACTCCGGTAAATATAAGAAACGGTATCGATTTTATATCGTCGATAAAATCCGGCATACCGGTTTGAACCGCTAAATCGGTACTAACATAGGTTAGTTTTTGGGTTATTTTTAGATTATTTTTTATTAAGTAATAACTTTTAAAAAATTAAAAACTTTAGACTATTTTTGGATTATTTTTTAATTATTGATTAACTTTTTGATAGTATTTTAATATGTAATTATGTACTTTTAGATTATTATCTGTGTTAATGTTGTAATTTATGAAATTATATAGCTAACTAATTGACCCGGTTGAACCGCCCGATACAAAGCGGTTCAACCGGTTGAACCAATTTCTAGCTAAATCCGGTATAATTAAAAAACCGGTTTTTAAAACATTGATTATCTTATGTTTCATGTTTTAATTTATGAATTTAAATATATCTTGGGTTGAAAATGCATGCAGATGTGGCTTTAGATATAATCAATATGCACCCAAACATAGTGTTGGAATACGATAGGAACAACCAATCGGCTTTGCAAATATTGGCTCAAAAACCCGAAGTTTTTCCTAGTGGAAGCAAACTTGGATTTTGGGGACGTTTGATATATTCATGTAATGATGTATATCTTTATTTTTATACCATCTCTATATATATTACAAATTAAATTTCCTTTCGGTTGTGGTTTTCAATTTTTGTTGTGTTTGTTTGGTGCAAGTGATTCATGTGAAGAAAAGTGAAGGAACAACTGAAGCCAAACTCAATATCTTGTTTCGAATTTTTAACAAGGTATAAATATCCGGTTTAGTACTTTCACTTATAATATTACATGTTTTACAAAACTAATCCGGAAGGGTGCGTTTAGTACTTGCAACTTTTTTCAATGAATTAGAATATGACAAAAATATTTGGAATTTAACTGAATTGGAATCTATCAAAGAATTTAAATCTATAATCCATTTTGGTCCAAAACAATCATAGTGGAATTGGAATCTACCACTATGGCAGCCACCTACCGTAGCCACAACACTGATTTGCCCTCGCACCACCGACCACTACCTGCACCACCTCCATCCGCGGCGGTGAGGTGACGATACTGAGTGATTGTAGATTCCAACTAGGAATGTTTACACATACACATACACACACATATTGTAAATTTTAAGCCTTTTGACATTTTGTCTTAACAGTTTATTGCTGGATTTTGGAGCTTGGTTGGATACGTGGGTAATATACAATTACAACCGTTTAATGTTATGTATGTAGCAAAATATACCATCTCTTACTTTTGACATATACACTTTTTCTAAATGTAGCTCCATCAATCAAGAAGATCCATGATATCAAAATAAATCATAATACGAGTCAGCTACTGGCAGAGCGTATTTGCAAAATTGTATTAGAAACGGGGAGGCATGACATAACTTGGAATATTTTAGGACCTTCAATAGCTACAGCTGTGAATTATGGGATTCATGAAATTATTGAAGAATGCATAGTAACCTACCCTGGCTTGATTTGGTACAATGTTGGTGGATTTTATTTGTTTCTTGCCGCAGTTAGACAACGCCAAGAACGAGTGTACAATCTTGTGTACCAAATGTCTCGCCACCAAATATTTGCAGCAGTAGAACTTCATGAGGGAGAAAATGCATTACATATAGCTGGAAAGTTAGCTCCACCACATCGACTTAATGTTGTCACGGGTGCTGCTTTGCAGATGCAACGCGAGCTTCAATGGTTTAAGGTAATTACCAATTATTTCGTAATCCACTACTCTTCGAGTCAGCCACTAGTTCCGACTCTTTCTCTCTGTATATATGATCGAAATCTTCACAAATTGCTAAGTATTGTGAAAACATGTAGAATAAAATAATCATTTACTTTTTTAAATTAAAGAAAATTCAAAACTAAAAGATGTAAAATATATATAAAAGACTATGTTTATTCGTCTCTACTTAAAAATTACTAGGAAAAATTGTTTATGCATATAGTTTTCATTGTTTTATCTAGGTTAAAACCACATGTATTACATAGATTGAATAAATGTAATTCTATATAATAAATAATAAAAAAGTTATATCTTAATAAATGCATGTATTACACGGGTTGAATTTTTAAATATTCAAGTACGTTAAATTAAGTATGCAACTACTTTACCTTTGATG
This sequence comes from Ambrosia x helenae, assembly GCA_030844895.1. Lineage (NCBI taxonomy): Eukaryota > Viridiplantae > Streptophyta > Magnoliopsida > Asterales > Asteraceae > Ambrosia > Ambrosia x helenae. The sequence goes on from JAUTDX010000451.1 coordinate 55,533, forward strand.
TGTAATCACAATGCAACAAAATTAAAGCTATGACTTGCTAAATGAACAAAAAAACGGGATTGTAAAAAAAGAAATATAGAAATCTGATTTACTACGAGTCCGATCCACTAGTTTTACTGGTACAACCGAGAGCTGGTTCCGGTCTGACCAGCCGGTACAGTCATGAGAGTACTAGTAATTACTAAGATAAGCATGCTTATATTACTAGAAAACTGCCCAATTGCAACTGCATTTTTGGTCGCAAAATAAATCAACTAATATTTTGATTAGGTACTAGATTAGAAAACTTACTTTCAAACTTTTAATAGCTTGTAACATTTTTACAAAGATAGATAAAAATTTTTTTAAAGAGATTGTAGTTTCATCATTTTTTGTTCATAACAAATACCATGCATTTTTATGTAGGAAGTTGAAAAATTTATAGAACCTTCATATAAAGAAGCTTTAAACAATGATGAGACACCAAGAACACCAAGAATGGTTTTCACTGATGAGCATAAAGATTTACTTAAAGAAGGGCAACAATGGATGAAAGACACGGCATCTTCATGTACTGTGGTAGCAGCTCTCATAGTAACGATGGCATTTGCCGGTGCATTCACTCTCCCAGGCGGAAATCAAGATGATGGCAAACCGGTTTTCTTAACCTTCAACACGTTTATGCTTTTTATCGTATCAGACGCTGTTGCATTATTTTCTTCATCAACTTCAGTGTTGATGTTTTTAGGGATTCTTACTTCCCGATATGCAGAAGATGACTTCCTTTACGCCTTGCCAAAAAGATTGACGATTGGACTACTGTCCTTATTCATGTCGATAGCAGCAACTATGATTGCATTCAGTTCCGCTCTTGCACTCGTACTTAGAGATAAAGTTACATGGGTTGCAGCTCCACTTGTTGTAGCTACGAGTATTCCTGTTTGTTTATTTGGCTTGCTGCAATTTCCATTACTTGTGGAGCTAGTTAAATCTACATATGGCAGAAGCATTTTTCACCAGCAGAATCCTCGCATGATTCATTAGCTCGTTCCCAACTCATTTGGAATACCATATGGGTGTTACCGACTTAATCACCAAACCGGTTAATGGTCTAATATACTTTTGTTTATTGTTTAATGATCATGACTTATTTATGTTTTAGTTTCGTGTATTGCTATGTAGGCATTGAACAACTGGTTCATTTTGTATAAAGTGCACTTGGGAAATGTATGCATTGCATGAACTTGAAGGATAGTGACGGTTTATCTCAAAATTGGTTATGAATCGGTGTGTCAGTTTCAAGGCAACGTTCATAAGCATTTAGGATGTCAAATAACAACCGTTGCATTCATTCAGTTTCAAAACTTGTTCAAATTAATGATTTTGTTTTTTTTTCCGATAATCAATAGAGAAACGATGTGAACATTGTGATCTTTACACAAAACTTGTCATTTTTATAGAGTGGCCACACATTAAATTTTATTTAATTCTTTATTTTTTTCTTCCTTTAACCAATTTACATGTCTTAACACTAAATTTTAAAAAAGTTATCATACAAACTTTAATAATGTTATCGTATTGACCTTAAACTTCAATAACGTTCTCTTCTTTTTCTTTACAATTTCACAATACAACCACTGAACTTTAATAAAGATGTAGTTTTGGAGTTTCTAGTGACTTTTGTGTGGCGACATCATGAAGTTTTTAACAGTTCTGACTTTTTATATAAAGTTTTGAATAATATCAACGTCCCGCCACATGGTGTTGGTTTATGTTAAGATTTGTTTTTCATAAAGATTTGAATGCCCTCACCAAGGTGCGAGTTTGTGTTAACATTTTGACGTTACTTTTAATTAAAAACCTTTGCCCGTGCTTGCTATATATAAAAAAGACATAACGGTCTCATGAAATAAAACAAAATAAAAAGTTTGTTTTCTATAACTACCGAAAGTTACATATTTAAGAATCAAAACTTTTGAAACCTAAGTTCTTTATAATGCTTCAGCCTACACAGTGTGCGTGTGTGAGAGGAAGTGAAGCCCCTTCATGCCACCTACATCACCCTGGGAGCAGCGTGGAGCATGGTGTGGTCAAAAGAGATGGTGTTGTTAGAAATAAGTGTTAAATTATCGATTATTTAATGCGACTATCAAAGTACGATCTTAAGAGTTACACTTTGGATTTTGAATAAAAAAGAATAATTAATCATTAAATATTAACAATCACGAAGTAACACACACCAACAACCACCACCTACCATTTCACCAAGAGTTACATTTTTGATGAAACATTTAGTGGAAAGATTATTTGGAATAATCGGTATTGACCGTTTAGAGAAACAATTATACGGGTTGTGGATTAATTATTTAGCAATTAATCGTTTAAGGACGTTAATTAAAGGATGTTTATTATCAGGATAATAAATATACGGTAGAGTTGTTAAATAATAGTAGTTATATTATTAGATAATAATACATAGATTTATATATTATTAAATAGTTAACTATATAAAAGTAAAAGGTGGAGAGTAATCAAGGTTAAATCCTAAGGAAGCAAGTCTAAACATGGGTGACTAGAGTGTAGATAAGATGATTATATAATCATCTCGTTCACCTAACCTTAGAATAACCTTGCATACCCTAACCACCAAAGAGATTAAAGAAGCTTTAATAAAAAAAAACACAGACTAACAACCACCGCCTACCACAGTCGGCTCCCACCTTCGATGACAGGCCGGGCCACTCACGGCCGACCACCCCTCCATGCATGTGCCACCGTGCAACACGAACTGAACCACCCACAGCTGCCCCTTCTCCGTTGCGTTACCCCACGCACCGCTGCCGTAAGCCACTAGGTAGGTGCCTTGATTCTCATGCCTCTCGTCTTGGTGTTCTGGATTGGATCTAGTACGCACGTTTTTGGGTGTTGGAACTAGAAGTTGGTGTTTTTGGTGATTTGGCTAACCAATTTTATTCAAAACCAAACCTTGTAACACCATGTATAGTGGGAAGTGAAATTTAGAGCCCCTCGTTTAGGCATTTTTTGACAAGTGACATATGGGTTCCACTAGAGGCTTGAAATGGCTTGAATTTCACATGAGATGTGATTTGGTGTGGTGTGAGTATGTGTATAAAGATATTAAATTTCAATTAAAAAAAAAAGAAGTGGCTATCAATTGGTTGAGACGGTGAAGGAGGGATTTAATTGGTTGAAAGTATACCCTTCCCGTGAATTTTTTCACGCCTCCTCCTCCTGACCACATTTAGCGCCCATTCACATGGTGGGGGGGCGGTGTGCAGGGCGCGAATGGGGCTTGAAAATGCCCTTTAACGCCCTTTCACCGTGCCACTACAAATGGTCTAATATTCCCGTTGCCTCAATATCCGTGCCGCAACCTAAAAGATAATAATATTCTCCTCAACAATCACTCCTAATATTACTCCTATAATTAATGTGTATTGTTAATGTATAGTCAAATACTGTTAATGACTTTCCTTTTTATTTGCTTGTAATTTTGTATTTAATAGAAACCAATCTTTCACAATTATTATGAGAGAATTACTTGATCACATGGTATCAGCCTAACTTGTACCAAGATCCTATCTCTTGTCCTCTTCTCCTTTCCCTTTCCCTGACCTGCTTCCGTGCGCCTGTTCTGCCTCCTCTGCAGACTTTGTTTTCTTTTGCTCCTCTCTTTTATCATGACAACTCCTTCCACACCCGACACTGTCCTTCCCATGACCGCTCTCCTTCACTATATCACTGTCAAACTTTCCTCCTCCAACTACCTCATATGGCACAATCAAATCTTACCCCTCCTTGCAAACCAAAAACTCCTTGGCCATGTTGATGGGTCGATTTCTCCTCCACCAAAAATCATTACCGTTGACTCTAAAGACCAACCAAATCCCTCTTATCAGTCTTGGTTCTTCAATGACCAACAAACCATACTTATTCTTAATGCTTCTCTCACAGAAGAAGCCGTTGCTGAGATTCTCGGACTCACTTCAGCCCCTGAAATCTGGCTCGCACTCGAAGCCGCTTACAGCAACTCCTCTCTCGAACGAATGCATCTCCTTCGGGACTCGCTTCGTCAGGTTACCAAGGGCTCTTCCACTGTCGCTGAATATGGAAGAAAGTTTAAAGCCCTCTGTGATCAGTTGTCCGCCATCGGTCATCCGGTAAGTGATACGGACAAAACTCATTGGTTTCTTTGCGGCCTTGGCTCCACCTTTGAGAGCTGGTCTACGACAATACGAACGGACCCGCTCCCCTTTCGTGAACTTCTAACCAAGGCTGAAAGCCAAGAACAGTTTCTCCTCAGCCTTCACCCTCCCACTGCCTCAACCGTGGCATTTGTTGCACATCAGCAAAGATCTCCTACCATCCGATCTGGTTCAAGATCTGCTACGCGTTCTTCTACTCGCAATCAGTCCCAAACCAACCAGTCCAGCCGCCCTAGGCGTCCGCCTCACTGTCAATTATGCCGAACTAACGGTCATTATGCTAATAAATGCCCAAAGCTTTCCTCTTTTGCAGCCGCCTCCTCGGACGATGATGGCTTGGCTCGTGCCTTTCATGCTCGCTGTCATGTCACCGAAGATGAACCGGACTGGACTGCGGATTCTGGTGCCGATCTTCACATGATGGACACCACCGGTAATCTTCATTCTTTTTCTCCCTATTCGGGTTCTTCTAAAGTGGTTTTCAGTAATGGTTTAACCTCACCGATTACCCACACCGGCACTGTTTCTCTAAATAAACATGTTTCCTTAAAAGATGTCCTAGTTGTACCTCATATAACTCGGAATCTTCTTTCGATTAGCAAGTTGATTCGTGATTTTCCCGTTGACGTTTTGTTCTCTGATTCTTTTTTTCGTATTCAGGATCGGAAAACAAGTCAACCACTCGCTCAAGGTCGGTGTGAAAATGGTCTCTATGTGCTTCGGGACAAACAATTTGCATTTGTTGCTTCTCTTTCTTCCAATAAAGCCTCTTTCGAATTATGGCATAATCGATTAGGGCATGTTGCTTTTGACATTATTTTTACTTTGCAAAAACTTGGTTGTTTGTCTTTTACTTCATTGTTACCGAAGCTCAATGTTTGTTCTCCATGTCAACTTGCTAAAGCACACAAATTACCATTTAACTTAAATGAAAAACGTGCTTCATTTCCTCTTGATCTTGTTCACTGTGATTTATGGGGACCTTCTCCGGTTTTGGGTAAAGATGGTTATAAATATTATGTGGTGTTTATTGATGATCATTCACGTTTTTCGTGGTTATATCCACTTAAAAATAAAACCGATTTTTATCCAACTTTGGAAACCTTTTTACGACTTGTTCAAACTCAATTTTCACGAAAAGTTAAGGTTTTTCAAAGTGATGGAGGCTCGGAATTTGTTAACCATCATGTGCGCAAGATATTTGATGCTAATGGTACATTCCATCGCTATTCTTGCCCCTACACCGCCCCTCAAAATGGTCGTGCCGAAAGGAAACACCGTCACATTGTTGAGACGGGTTTAGCAATGCTTTTTCATGCCCGAGTTCCTATTACTCATTGGGTTGATGCGTTTAGTTCCGCAACCTACATCATAAATCGCCTACCCACCAAGGTGCTTAACAACAAATCTCCCTTTGAGATACTTTTTTCTTCCACCCCAAATTATGCCAATTTTCGTGTATTTGGGTGTTGTGTGTATCCATACTTACGAGATTACGCTCCCCACAAGCTTGCTCCACGAAGCATCCCGTGTATCTTCATGGGTTATGCACCTCAATACAAAGGTTACAAATGCTTTGACCCTCAAACATCTCGTATGTATGTCACTCGTCATGCACGTTTTGATGAATCTTTCTTTCCTTACAAAGATGATTCATCGCACACCGACATTGCTAATCTATTCCTCTCTACTTTTCACGATCCCATTCCAACTCCTCAACCACTTTCATCCGCACCACCTACTTCACCCGTCGCACCAAACTCTCCTGCCAAACCTCCCTCCTCTCCTTGCTCTCTTTGCAAGGATACCTCATCAACCTCTAAGCCCACTACCCAACAAATACCTCCTGAGCCCATCTCACCCACTGAGCCTCATAATCCATCATCCCACCATGACTCCCCACCGGCCCAATCATCTCAGCCCATCTCCGCTTCCATTCCTCCTCAATCCCAGCCCACAGTTCAACAACCACATTCACCGGCCCAAACTCAGCCCAATCCCTCAGTCCATCATTCGGCCAATCCACCTATGTCTTCTTCTCATCCCATGACCACAAGATCCAAAGTTGGTACATTTAAACCCAACCCGAAACATACCTCACACCTTGCTCACATTATGCATTCGCCTCTTCACTCGGCTCTTTTAACTTCTGTTGATCCAAAGGGTTTTAAGAGCGCATCCAAACATCAACATTGGATGGATGCGATGCATATGGAACTTGAGGCTCTTCGCACCAATAAAACATGGACTCTTGTTCCCCGCCCCTCCTCCTCAAACGTTGTTGGATCCAAATGGGTTTTTCGTACAAAATATAACTCTGACGGATCCATCGATCGCTACAAGGCTCGGCTTGTCGCCCAAGGGTTCACGCAAATACCGGGACTTGATTTCACTCATACCTTTAGTCCCGTTGTTAAAGCGTCAACCATCCGCATTGTCCTTTCCTTAGCCGTCATTAATGCTTGGCCACTTCGTCAGCTTGATGTCAACAATGCGTTTCTTAATGGGTCCTTATCCGAGACTGTGTACATGGAACAACCACCCGGTTTTACCAACTCTACTTACCCGAATCATGTTTGCAAGCTGAACAAATCTCTTTACGGTCTCAAACAAGCTCCCCGAGCTTGGTTTCAATGCCTAAGCTCCTTCCTCTTATCCTACGGGTTTAAGTGTAGTCATGCGGACCCATCTCTTTTCGTCTTTCATCAAGGCGACTCCCTCATGTACCTTCTTGTGTACGTTGATGACCTCATTCTCACCGGTAACAAATCCTCTTTACTTGATGCCTTCACTAGGCGTCTAAACCAGGAGTTTGCCATCAAAGATCTCGGTGCTTTGAATTACTTCCTTGGTCTTGAGGTTTTACACAATGACAATGGTCTTTGCTTGAATCAACCCAAATACGCCAATGATATCATTGTGCGTGCTGGGCTCTCTCATGCTAAACCCGTTGCCACTCCCCTTTCTACCAATGATGCCTTTCTTACCGACGGAGTCCCTTTTACCGATCCTACTCTTTATCGTTCTCTTGTTGGCGCCTTGCAATATTTAACCATCACTCGACCTGATTTGGCCTATGCTGTCAATCAAGCTTGTCAGCATCTTCATGCTCCAACAGAAAAACATTTTCAATTGGTAAAACGGATTATTCGGTACATAAAAGGCACGATATCTCATGGTCTTGTGTTCTCTCGCCCCACTACTTCCACTATTCTAGGGTATTCTGATGCTGATTGGGCACGTTGTATTGAAACTCGTCGTTCTACGTATGGATATTCTATTTTTCTAGGTGGCAACTTAGTCTCATGGAGTGTCAAGAAGCAACCAACTGTGGCACGTTCAAGTTGTGAGTCGGAGTACAGGGCAATGGCAAATGCAGCTGCTGAAATTGTGTGGTTAACTCACTTGCTAAAGGAACTTCATGCACTTCCACCGTCAAGGCCAACTCTTTTGTGTGATAACAAAAGTGCTCTATTTATGAGTCACAATCCAGTGTCAAACAAACGAGCTAAACACATTGATCTCGACTACCACTTTGTTCGGGAACTCGTTATGTCCGGTAAGCTTCATACCAAGTTCGTTCCAACCAAGCTTCAACTAGCGGATATCTTCACGAAGAGTTTGCCGCGGCCTCAATTTGAGCATTTTCGGGATCTCCTTCGTGTTCACCCGCCACCGTTTCGCTTGAAGGGGGATAAAAGATAATAATATTCTCCTCAACAATCACTCCTAATATTACTCCTATAGTTAATGTGTATTGTTAATGTATAGTCAAATACCGTTAATGACTTTCCTTTTTATTTGCTTGTAATTTTGTATTTAATAGAAGGGAATATTTTATAAAATAGTAATAAAGTTTTAGGAGTGTTCTAATCAGGTCACTTCTAAAAATATTTGTTCTAATTAAGTAATTTAAGTTTACTTTATGTTCTAATTCTATATAATTTACCTGAATAGCAGGTAACCATCCAATGTGGCATTTATTTAGTTATTTTTAAACATGTTGACATAATTATTATTTTAATTAATTAATATGCTTCGAATCATTCTACAAGTTCCCAATACTTGCATTCATCAATATGCTTCCAATATGTTATGTTCTTCAATGAATTTATAAATCAATCCATCTTAATTTAGTTTGGTTCTTTGGTTGTCTACTTGTGTTTCTAAATGTAGAGATGCCTAATATTGTTGTAGAATGTTGGCTGAGAAATATGGTGCGAGTAAAAGACACAGGCCCTTAATCGTGTGAGCATATTAAGAAGAAAAATTAAAATTAACACTAATTTTGATAATCATGTGATGTTAGCATATTAAAAACCCCATTGATAAATTGATCATATAAATATAATGGTTGCTGTGAAATTATCAAATTTTTACATAAATTTTAATTATTTTTTTACGCATTTTTCATTTGTATTTTCACAATTCTTAAAAAACATTTTGCAATTTTTAAATACATGTTGGCCCTTATAAGTCACAAGCCATGTCAACATATTTAAAAAAAAAGAAAAAAAACTAAATAAATGGTAAGTAGGATTGATGACCTTCTATTTGGGTAAAATATCTATGATTGAAACACCCAAAGTAACTTTAGTGACCTGATTGAAACAATTATTTTTATGGGTGATCAAATTAGAACAATATTAAAACTTGGTTACTATTTAACAAAGTTATCCCTTAATAGAAACCAATCTCTCACAATTATTATGAGAGAATTACTTGATCACACAACCCGCGGGTTTGTATCTACAGGTTCAAATTCAATAAAAAAAAATTGTGGAGTTATTATTTAGTTTTCTAAATTACGTGCAGCGATATGATATAAGATGCTCTAGTTATAAATTATTACTCTGCATTATTAAGAATCTTCAGGTGTTTTTAAATCTTCGGTCACACATGCATGTATGCTGAGTTGCATTCAACTCATCAAATTGCACATCTTCGTTTCTAGATCTGCAGAAGATTGACATTCAGCTTATACAAATTTGATAATTATGAATAATTATGATCATGTAATCAGCGATCTATTAGTTTAAATACAATAATAAAAAATAATCTGTAATTTATATGAAGCTTTCTAATGTACGTGCCACGATCTAAGATGCTCTAATTAATAATAATTATCATAAATTACCGTCTTCTATATATGTACAATAAGTTGACTTCAGTTCATCAAATTGCTGATCTTAATTTCGTGATCGAGCAGAAGATTGGCATTCAACTAATACAACTTTGATCAGAATGGCTGATGACGATCATGTAAAAGATGTAGACATTTACAAAGCTGCATTACATGACGATTGGAATTCCGTTAGAAAATTGTTCGAAGATAATCCAAGTCTAATGACGAAACGGATAACACAAGTTGGGGAGATGCCATTACACATTGCGGTGGGGACGAATAGCTCCCACCGTTTCGTGGACCAGCTTGTGAAAGATATTGTTGCTAGGGGTGAAAATCATATGTTGTTTAAGGGGAATAAGTATGGAAACAACCCGCTCCACTTCGCTGCTATGGTTGGAAATATGCATGCTATACAACTTTTGTTAGAGCAGGACCCTGATAAGACACAGACACGAGTTCGGAATGAGGACGGTAACATGCCATTGCAATTGGCCGCGTGGCATGGAAACAAGGAGACGCTAGAATACTTGTTGAAGGAGACTCCAGACTTACCTCCCAATGAGGAAGGTGTTAGTCCGTACTCCGGAGTAGCTGGCGGAGATCTCATTACTCGCACAATTATGGCTGGATTCTACGGTGAGTCCCCGATATATTTTGATTTTGACCTAATTCAGATAATTTATGAAGGTTTAATTTTAGAGGGTGTTTGGGATTGAGTTACAAAACAACTTATTGATTTATTGGCTTTTTCCAAAAGCCAATAAGTCAATAAGAAATTCTGGCTTTTGGCCTGTGACTTTTGGTTATTTTACATTAATAAGCTAAACCAAACAAACAACTTATTGACTTATTGATTTTTCCCACCATAAAAGTTAATCCAAATACTTTTTTAGAAACTTTTTTTAAAGAGTCATAAGTCAATAAGCACTTCTGACAAAAGTACTTTTGAAGTAAAATAAGCAATCCCAAACACCCTCTTAATGGTTTGGATAAAAGTGTGGAATGATATAAACAAAAGTAACATGGCCGGGTGGGCCAATAAGAGAAGAAAAGAATAAACGTTAGTTAATTGTACAGAGATAACTATTAGTTTGAATTAACAGGTTTATTTAGACTTTTTTTTTGAAAGGTAAACTTTTATAAACGCAAAATCGACACGATCCTATGTCTCCAAGAAAGAGACAAAAAATCGGCCAACAACCGAACTACATTAAGTCAAATTTACACAAAGAATCCCATTCTATAGTACCCTTAGTGTATATCTACATCTAAACCAAAGAAAGCTTAACGTCTTTATCTCCAAAGTTTATTTAGACGTTTTAGTTATCAGTTAATTAGGGGCTAGATTTGGTATTGATTTAGGGGTTTTTTGGTTGATTAATTGCTGAATCATTAAAACGTCTGAATGGTAAAGTGCTGAATCATTAAGTTGGACATCTTAATGGTTAGTTTTCTTATCCCACGTTGGTAGGAGAGCATCATTAAGGTTCAACCTTGTTTAATGCTTAATGGTTTAGCAATATATCAAATCTTAATGGTTCAGCATTAACCATTCCATTCAGAAACTGAAACAAACGCGTTGAATGCTAAATCATTCAGCGCTAAATGGTTCAGAGCCTCATTAAGAGGCTTACCAAACAACATTTTAGGATAACTTGTTTTTCAAGTTATTATTTTAGTATAAATATAGTGTTAAGGTATGTAATTATGTGATTATTTTGCTAATTTATTAATTATAAATAAACATGAAAAGAGGCGTGTACATAGAGTTCTTGCAAAATCATTGTGATTATTGTGTTTTTTTATCCATTTATTTCTATCATTTTCATCGATTAATTACGTATACGAATGATTATCATTTATTTCCAAAAAATGATAATCATTATTTGGAAGCAGCCTCTTTATTTCTTAGGAATAGAGGTAAGGTCTGTCTACATTTTACTCTTCCCAAACCCTACCAATAGTTACACTATTTGTGGGATTTACTAGGTATGGTTGTTGTTGTTGTTGTCGACGACTCATGATTATCATTTGATAATTCTTCACACAATAAACATAAAAGCTTTGATGCATGTTTTGTTTGGCTTTTTAAATATAGGGTTGAATTTGGTAATGCAGATGTGGCGTTAGATATAATTGAAAAGCACCCAGACATCGTGTTCCAAAAGGACAGTAGTAAGAAGTCGCCGAAAACTGCTTTGGAAATACTAGCTCAAAAACCTGAAAGTTTTGCAAGTGGAAGGAGGCTTGGACTCTGGGAAGCTTTATCTATTCATGTAGGTCTTTGTTCTCATCTATCGCTATATTACATTAACAAGGTTAGATCTCTGTGTAATAGTTATAGTCTGTTTAAACAATGGAAATATTACGTAGTTAATCATAAAGCTTCTGAAACTGTATAACAATTTTTGAGATAAGAATTTTTTTTTTTTAAAACCAATTATAATTTTTTTTTATATAAATATTACCGATTTTCATTTCAACATAAAGGGATAAATTACATAAGAATAGCAGGTAGACGGGCAACAAGTTGCACCGCCACCCCTTCTGGATAGAGAACCCTAATCTAGAGAAAACAAATCCTCGCCCCTGGGGAGTCGAAAAGTTGCTGTAAACCACTCGCTGGACTCTCGTCAGAAACCTGATCGCTTCCGGTGCCAATGAGCCAAAAGTATCAAAGGCCAAAGGAACAAAAGCATGTTGGTTATCCTCGCACGCTTTAGCGTGCTTTGCCACCTTGTTTGACTCTGCTCTAAGTACCGTTTGCTCCAGCACGAACCCACTCTCCCTGAAACCTGCTAAAGGGGACAGACCCATAAGGTCCACGCATGCGTGTTTCCCACCTTCCCAACCAAACACTAGCAGGTCAGCCGGACGTAGAGTGGACCTCCCTTTGGCCGGGTCTGTAAGAAAGTTAACCGGGGCCTCTTTCTTTGCCGAAAAATTAATATTTTTTGCTATTTTAAAAAAGTTCGCAAATTTTTTAATTTTTTTGTTAGTTTTTTACTTTTTTTATAATTTTACATATTTTTTATAATTAGTTTAAATTTTTCTTTGTAATTCCGTTTTGTAATTTTCATATTTTTTTCGTAATTTTATTTTTCCTAAATTTTTCTCAATTTTAAAAATATATTTTCCAATTTTTTAATGCATGTTGTTATTGATATTCCAAGTCAACATTTAAAAAAATAACCAAATAAAAGTCATATGGATTGATGACTTTCTTAATGGATAAATTATCTATGATTTGAACATTAAAATAACTTTAGTTACCTAATTGGAACAAATTTTTTTTTTGAGTGACTTGATTAAAACACTCCTTAAACTATGTTACTATTTAGCAAAATTACCCCATATATTAATTATGATAAGTTAAGACTTTAAACGTCATATCAGAAAACTATTAAAAGTGGACGAAACCAGATGTTTGTGGCAAACCTCAGGGATGATTACTGAATACACTTTCTAGCATACCTGAAATGATGAAATTACTTTTCACATTAGGTGTAGGTTCGTTTTCTTATCAAACAAGAAATTGATTCACTTGGATTTTCTCAAATATAAAGGCGGAAACAATATAATTGAGTATAGTAAATTATAGATAAGATATAGGACAATACAAGTAGAAGATAACTCGCAGTTATACTATCAAATCACTCGGATTGATTTCTCATACAGAGCAAAAGTTTACACTCTCTAAAACACACACTTAAGAGAAGACACAAATGAGAGAGCTTTCTATGAGGGTGAGAGGCTGTGTTATTTATACCTTCCCTCAGTCTCCTCAGGCCTATAATTCACAATTTTGCCATTGGAAATACAAAAGTAAAGATCAAAACAAAATAAAAAAAGATAAACGACATTATGCTAGGGAGATCTGCACTAACAGGTTTTCAAGAAACAGGATAAATAGATTACTAAAACCAAATATCTTTTAATGCAAAACTTAGGGAGCGTTTTACGTAGGTGTGTTGTGGTATCCTACGTGGATTGCCACATATATAGCTGCTTAATATATAATACTGAATTTTGAAACCCTATTTTGTTTCGCGTATTATAAAACTTGTAATTTATGCTGCTCGTTTGTAAAAAATTGTTCGCATTGTCGTAATGTATTTGATAGTTCTCTTTTGGTTATGGTTTTGATGTTTTTTCGTTTTTGATGCAAGTGATACCTGTGAAGAACGATGAAGGAACTACTGATCATAGCAAGGTATAAATCTCTAGTTTTCATTGATATTTTATATACTATTAGAAAACCCAAACTACCTTTATACTACAATTGACACCCAAATTATATAAAAAAGTAATCTGGACCGCTTAAGATTTCCATGCCAAAGAACTAAGGCCTATTAAGCTCTTGCAATGCTTGACTTAGCCCCAAGTTTAGTTCACATGTGAATGAAATCTAAAGTACGTGGAAGGGTTGATATTGATGAAAGGCAAAAGTTAAAAAATGCTGAAAGATCATTCTAGATGAATTATTTAGAGATAAATCTTAGCTTATTATTTAAGAGTAGGGTTTACTAATTTTGTCAGTAAAGCAATTAAGAGATTCAAAATCTTTTATCTTTAAAGCTTCAAAATCCGATTCAAGTGTTTATACTCTTTATTCTTTGACTTTTTTTTATGCCCAAAAATCGTGCCTTTAAGTCTTCCTAAATATCTTTAGCATTTGTATGCTTGAAATTTGAAGAACATTTTCTTGGGGCATAGCTTAAAAAAGATATGCAATAGCTTTGTATTTTTGGTTGTGTCAATTTTTCCTTTTTATTTAGTTAAATCCCATTAACAATAAACATTGCCTTGATTTTTGTAGACCATATATTATAGTTTGCAGAATTCAGAATCGGGCATTGGAAAGTTACTGAGTTTAGTGGCTTCCTTTTCTCCATATTGCAATATTGGTTAATAGATTTTAGGTATTTTGTCTTCAACTCCCCTGGTTTCAGATCAAATTTGATAACATCCTAACTTGCTAAAGACCAAATTATCTTTCAATCATCAACTTCTTCATCTAATTTGCTGTCAATTTAACAATTTCATATCAAATTCGTATTCTAACTTTGTCTGTGACTAATTTCATATCAAGTTTAACAATTTCGGATCAAATTCCGTCGCATAGCGAATCAAAACCTTTATTTCCAAGACAACGTCCCACTGGTTTTCCAATTATAGGACTGTTTTCTCTCAAATGAGAATTGAATTACTCGTGTATGCTAGATCTGAAGGCGGAATTTAACGTATCTAGTTGTTATTAGTCACATGAATATGTAATAAACGATAAATAATAAGACAACATGATCACACAAAAATTCGACAGCACTTCAACGTATTGTAGCTTAGAGTGAAAAAATTACAAATGAAGAAGCAAAGGTCCAAGTGTGGGCTTCATACGCCTAAGGGTCCAAGTGTATGGACTCCATAAGCTTGACCCTTTACAAGGATCAACACCTAAAGTATGAAATACATCCGAAGAGCTATTGAAACTAGATAAATACAAACCAAATAGTATCTAGATCATATAATAAGCTAGGGACACAAACGGAACTGCATCTATAGACTCCCCCTTGTACCTAGCTTTCCAAAACGAACTATCAGCAACCAACAATCTTCATCAACAGCAACCAAAGCAATCTTTAGAGTATGGCCCTCTTCATCTTCAACCATTCACAGCCCGACTGAACTTCATTGATAAAATAGAAATGTACCACCTGCTGGAATTTAATAGCTTGATCTATGTATAACACATCAAAATGAATCTCGTTGACGAATAGAATCTTGATGTCGGTCTTTGAATAGTTACGTAACCACATAGGATCCAAAACTTTAATCTTCCTGCACAATGTCCCTTCACTCTTTAGCACAATAACAGCTTCACCAGTCTTGAAACGTAATACCAGAACATGAACTTATCGGTGAAGTTTTGTTCCATTGGCTTCATAGGAACTTCTTTCATTGTCTTGGGCGGTTCAATCTTTGTCTTCCAGATAGGAGCCTTTAGACTTGGATAGTTCTTGGTATTGTAGCTTTTATGGTATTGCGGCTTTATGTATCTCCAACCATAACGACTTTCTAGTTGTAGCTGTTGTGCAAAATGTTGATATTGTGAACTTTTGTCACTGTTCAGCATGTCGATGCGACATATCTACGATATTCCAAATTGCAGGCTCTTCATATGCTGAATATACTTGAAATACCAAATACCTATTTACCACTTAACCGCTAATAGAGGTGTGAAGAAAACCGAATTCACCGATCCATAACCAAAATTACCAAAGTAACCAAACCAATATAACCAAATTGAAACATTAACCAACGAGTCGGTTTAATGGATATCTGAAAACCGACATTAGCGAGTCGGTTAGGGCTACGGAAATTTTCACATCCGTCATAACCGAACTGAACCAAAAAAAGGTTTAGTACATATATGGATCTCCATTATAATCTTCAAAATCGATTAATCAAAACCAATACATGCACATCCCTAACCGCTACACACTGCAACTCAGGAATATACACCCAACAAATTACTCTTCTCTTATAATGACTTGTGTTCATCTTGTAAGATTAGCATGAGGCTTAAAGGGAATCTTCTCATAATTTCATCTAGAATTGGCTCTGAGATAGACCGAATGACCTCCTCTGACTTCTGAATATCTTCTTTTCTCAACCCACCTACATTGTTACATATCTTCTATCTCCACATCATCATACTGCTTATCTTCAGAGGAATCCCTAACTGACGCCTTAGGAAATTTATTCTGGACTTCTCATGCCTAAGATTAAACATTTTTGCCACAATTTCAATTGGCAAAGGCTCTAGAGGAACTTCCCATTCTTCTAAGTCTTCATTAACCAGTTGTGGATAGGTAACACATTTTCCATAGTCGTCACTGAAGAATAACTCTAAAAATGAAGCAGTAGATTCTACTGGTACAAACACCTCTTTGATGTGTTAAGCCAGTGTTGTCTACATATCAACAGGCTCCCCTGAGTGGAAACTCCAACTTTGGGTTCACCGACAGGCTCATGAGATTGTTTTCTGCACTTCTCTCTCCATGGAGATCCATTGGTGCTAGAAGTACCTGCACCATCATGATCATCACCTTCTTCATCATCATTACTAGGGTTGAGCAAACGTGTGAGACCAAACCGACCCGGTTTAAATCCAGCCCGACCCAAACCTGACATAAAAAAATCTAGGACAAACGACCAAACCTAGGGCAACATATCGGGTTCGGTCAATTTTGAGTTCGGTTCTTCAGCTTTCAATGTTTAACCGAGTCCGTATTTGACGGGGATCTTGAGGATGGAACTATTCGAAAAGATTACGGAGGAAGAAGAACGTCAGTCTCTGGTAATAGTTGAATTCTCGAAGAAATTGTTGTTCCCAACTAAAGAAAGAGAGGTAACAGAGAAACGTACATTGTTTGTGGCGAAGTCTCAATATGTACATGGTGCTTGTTTGCTTGTACATTGACTTAGGTAAGTTGTAGAGTTGTAGGTTTTGCAGTTAGCTATAGGCCTTGGTTATCTACACAACTAGGGTTTTTATTTACACAACCTCATATGGCCCGTCAAGGCCTCCACGGCCCATCGAGGCACCACCCGACAAAACTGACGGCCCATTAAGGTCTCCATGGCCCGTCAACAAACCCTGATCCATTTTCAATCATTGGTAATCATTGGCAATGATTGAATAATGATTGTTTGGTTTTTTATAAGTGTAGTGTGGGTGTTTAAGATGGGTTAGAGATGTGAATATAAATGTTTGGTTTTTTATAAGTGTTTAAGATGGGTCGGAACAGTCCGGTTGGTTAACGGGCCGGTCAAGTTGGAACAGTCCGGTTGGTTAACGGGCCGGTCGGGTCGGAACAGTCCGGTTGGTTAACGGGTCGGTCGGGTCGGAACAGTCTGGTTGGTTAACGGGCCGGTCGGGTCGGAACAGTCCGCTTGGTTAACAGGCCAGTCGGGTCAGAACAGTCCGGTTAGTTAACGGGCCGGTCGGGTCAGAACAGTCCGGTTCATTAACAGGCCGGCCGGGTCAGAGCAGTCCGGTTTGTTACCGGGCCGGTCGGGTCAGAACAGTCCGGTTCGTTAACGGGCCGGTCGGGTCGGAACAGTCCGGTTCGTTGACGGGCCGGTCGGGTCGGAACAGTCCGGTTGGTTAACGGGCCGTCGGGTCGGAACAGTCCGGTTGGTTAACGGGC
Organism: Ambrosia x helenae; assembly: GCA_030844895.1. Classification (NCBI taxonomy): domain Eukaryota; kingdom Viridiplantae; phylum Streptophyta; class Magnoliopsida; order Asterales; family Asteraceae; genus Ambrosia; species Ambrosia x helenae. The sequence continues at coordinate 73,079 of JAUTDX010000451.1, forward strand.
CGGTTGGGTCGGAACAGTCCAGTTGGTGAACGGCCGGTCGGGTCGGAATTGTCCGGTTCGTTCACTGGACCGTCGGGTTGGAACAGTCCGGTTCGCTAACGGGTCGGTCGGGTCGGAACAGTCCTGTTCGTTAACGGGCCGGTCGGGTCGGAACAGTCCGGTTCGTTAACAGGGCGGTCGGGTCAGAGTAGTCCGGTTCGTTAACGGGCCGGTCGGGTCGGAACAGTCCGGTTCGTTGACGGGCCGGTCGGGTCGGAACAGTCCGGTTCGTTGACGGGCCGGGCGGGTCGGAACAGTCCGGTTGGTTGACGGGCCGGTCGGGTCGGAACAGTCCGGTTGGTTAACGGGCCCGTCGGGTCGGAATAGTCCGGTTCGTTAACAGGCCAATCGGGTCAGAGCAGTCCGGTTTCTTAACGGGCCAGTCGGGTCGGAACAGTCAGGTTAGTTAATGGGCCGGTCGGGTCGGAACAGTCCGGTTCGTTGACGGGCCGGTCGGGTCGGAATAGTCCGGTTAGTTAACAGGCCAGTCGGGTCGGAACAGTCCGGTTAGTTAACGGGCTACGACTATGTACGGATGAAGTGCCACATATCCTCTTTCCACCCTAAACCCACAGCTACGGATCCAAACCCACAGTTACCGTCTCTACGGACATTTTGAATGTCTGTAATGTATTCATGATATTAAGATGGAAGCCATGATATATGACGACCGTTTACAAAGGGTTGATGTTCCACCACCTCAAAACTTCAACTTAACCTAGCTTATCGTATGTTACTGTTTTCATCATGTATACTAAAATATTTAACGGAAAAAAATTATTGTGTACACTAATTTATGATTATGAGAAGAAATTACTTTTTATTTCTTATAAAAAAAACACAAATATTAAGCTTAGAATACAAAAGAAACATGCTAAAAACAAAAAACAAATTAAGGTTCTCAAGGGTCGTGGAGGCCACAATGGGCCGTCGAGGCCTTAAAGATGGAAAACGATGGGCCATGGAGGCCTCCACGGTCCATCCCAAAAACCTATCCACGGACCATCGAGGCCTCCCCAAAAAGCTTCGTGTGTTTTATAAAAAGAAAATTGTAATGTGACGTTTTCTTTTCTTTTTTAAATCTAAAAGTAACTATTTATTCTAAACAAATATATATGTTTTATAAATATATATTGAGATCTTAACTAAATGAGTTTCTAAATTGATTGGGTAATTATATTGACGATTCGTCAACAGTTGGTAAGAGTAACATAAAAGAAGCGAATAAGGCGAACTTGAAATTTAATAGAATTTAAAAGACAAGAAAAGTAAAAATCACGCGATGTTACAGTCTCACCTACTTTAGGAAATTTCGTCCCGAAATTTCTCTGAGAGTTGACCGTTTGAAAAGAAAATAGGTATGTGGTTCGATATGGGTTTAATAAGAACAAAACTAGTTAGTTTATTATGCTTAATTCAGATATTGTATCTAATCGTTGTGCGATAATATGCTCGTAAGAGAAATACTTTTAAAATTTTAACTCAAAGTCGTACGTAGAAATTTGAAAGTTTAACCGACTAAAACATTTTTGTAAGGTGGGTGGATGGTAGATAAAATTCGCAAGTTTAACCAACTAAAGCATTTTTGGTAAATAGTGAAAGAAAAAGGATAAGTATAAATAGGTTTGTGCATGGGGTTAATGTAACAAAAGTTGAAAAGATAAGTAAATATACGGTATAACATATATGTAATAGTAAAAATTTTGGAAAGATAAGTAAATATACGGTATGACACATAAGAAGTAATAGAAATTTTGGCTTGTAAAAAAATATGTCCTTGGGTAATTGGTGGAATAGTAAATATGTGAGCATAATGAGTGACTAGATGCGAGAATAAGCAGTATTTAGTAATAGATATTTGGTTTGCACAAGGTTGAAAATTTTACTAGAAATTTTTTTTTAAGGCGACTAAAATAAACGAGAAATTTGGACTATTTGAAAACAGCTTTTTGGTGATATAAATAGTATTTATTTAGTTTTTGAAATCCACTATATTATTATAAACGTACGAGAACTGATATCTTACACTTTATTTCTTAGTCATAATAAAAAAAAAATTCAAACCTGTGGCTCTTTCTTCATCTCTTTGGAGTCAGGTTTTCTTAAAAAATGATTGTAGTTTAGTTTCATGCTTTTAATCCTTCTTTTCTTTCATCTCCAAACTCATTGTTTGTAAAAACCCAGCAAACCAGCCAAAGAAAGGACAATTTTTTTATATGTGATTCATCGGATCGGTTCAGCCTTGTCAGGTTTTCTTGATCCAAACCCGAGTCCGATACTGAAACCGAGAGACACATAAAATGGGAACCGAGCATGGACTAGAATACATATATACACAGTCCGCTTTTGGGTTTTTTTGGTATAGTTTTTTTATTTTTTCGAGCCAACCCGAGATATGCTCAGCCCTAATCATCACCCTCTCTTTGATGTTCAGTTTCATGATCATCACGTTCATCTTCATCATCGTCGTCGTCATCGTCATCATCATCATCATCTCCATCTTCATCATAGTCATCATCTCTATCATCATCATCATCACCAGCAGTTAGAAGCTTGTGTTTGTTTCTTAGACGTTCAACGCATCTTTTTAGCTTCTTATTATTAGATTCAACAATAGCCTGATGAGTCTCTGTTTGTTCCCGAGACTAGGTCAACAGGCAAATCTCTTTATCATTCTCTTTCAATTCAAAAATGGCTTTTCTAACTGTGGCTTCCAATCTTGTGTTAGCAGCCCTGGTTTGGTTAGGAACTATCAAGAACTCACAGTCTCTTCCTTCACACTCTGCTATTTTATGCTGATTTGCTATGTTATGTGTAACTTGCATATGCAGCATGCTCACAAGATTGTTGATCTGAGCTTGGAGTGATGATTCACTTGATGTAGTTGGAACAAGAGAGATGGATAACATGAATGGAATACTTACTTGCTGTAATGATCGAGAAATCATAGGAAGTCCAAGCTTAGAAGTAAGAGGCTGTTTGATAAGCCTCTTAATGAGGCTCTGAATCATTCAGTGCTGAATGATTTAGCATTCAGCGCGTTTGTTTCAGCTTCTGAATGGAATGGTTAAGGCTGAACCATTAAGATTTGGGATGTTGTTGAACCATTAAGCACTGAACTACGCTGAACCTTAATGAGACTCTCCTACCAATGTGGAACAACAAAATTAACCATTAAGAGGTCCAACTTAATAATTCAGCACTTAACCATTCAGGCCTCTTAACAATTCAGACCTCTTAATGATTCAACACTTAATTAAACAAACAACCCCTAAGTCTCTAAAGCTCTTCATCAAATGATGATGTAGCCTGGCTTGATGTGACTTTAGAAGCTGCAACTGAAGTAGATTCCGTGAAGATTACAGTTCTAGCAGTGATAGATATGGTTGCTAGAGTAAAAGTGGTTATTGTTATTATAGTGGTTGTTGCTGAGGTTGTTGCAGAGGTTGTCTTAGACTTGATTGGAGTTTTCGCTTCGGAGGCTGGAGTCTTGATGTGAAGTTGGCTTTCAATAGATTTTGACTACTTTGCAGCGTGTTGCTTCTTCTTCAAAGGAATATCTAGCTTTAATCTCTTCTTGGAAGGATCATCTAAATCAATTAAAAAATTGGATCAACTTCTTTTGCTCTCAGTTGTCGACGAGCAGCACATTCTTGTAGGGCTGCAAGATCACGTTGCTGTCTTTATTCTTCTAACGTCTTACTTTCCTTTAGTACAAACCTAGGAATAGCTTCAGGATCAGGATCATCATCCTCGGTTTCTTCACTATCCTCATCACTTTCTTCTCCTTGTATAGATTTCTTAGCTGGTACATCCTATTCACTAACAAACACATAAGTAGATTCAATATCTTTACCTTGATCTGCTTCACTAGCACTTGAAGAACCAGCTTCTATAGATGTGACTATAGGAGCAGAAGATGTTGGTTCACGAGATATTGATATAGTTGTTTTAGGTTCAGTTGTAGCTACTCGGTAATAGATGATTCAATAAATGCACGAGTCGGTGAGGGCCTGGGTAAATCACCTGGTGGACCTGATCGTCTCTTCCCTGATTATCTCCCACTTCACCAGCTTATGGGGCACCCTTTTCCTCTCTTTCGGAATCAATGTCAGGATGGATCTAGTGATTATCTTTAGGAGTCTGATAGTTTTCTTTCACGATATGACTATCATTCTTTTGTTAGGAGGATGTTAATCTCTAAGCTTATAAATCTTCATCCTACTTAAGGTAGCATCATGCATGTGTTTAAGCTTGATAGTATTATTTGGTGGCTTAGGAAGATCAGGTAGCTGAGCATAAAAAAACCTAACATGAAACTCTGTTAACATAAGCTTGAATGACAAACACACATGAACTGTAACACATAGCCATCACACATATCTAAGGGACTTGTAGGGTATTTAGGATTGCATGTCAAGTGATACGATGTATGAAATCATCTATTTATTATGAAGTCTAATACGAATACAATAATATGTCTCACACTGGACTTTTTAAATTTGTTCTCATTTTATCTTGAACAGTATATTGCTGGATTTTGGAATGCCCTTGGATACGTGGGTATGATATATATGCCTTTATATTTACAATTGTATATGGTTACATGTTGAGACTTTTGTATCTTTAGGTGGTTTAACAAGACCGCTTTAATTTTTGCGTGGTATTGCTAATTACATGTAGAAGTAGGTAACTCGCAACAGGGAGATCAAATTTAGACCAGACCTAACAAGCAAAAAATGAAGTCATAGCGGGATGGAACGATTTTCACTTCTTGAAAAAACTTAACCATAGAAGTTGAAAGCCCCCCCCCCCCCCCCCACACTGTGAGATTCCTCCAAACTCGTTCCCACCCATTGCGATGTACCAATATCTACTTTTAATAGCAAAATGGCCTATAAATCAAGATAGGTGTTACTGAACCACCTAAAGATGCAAACAAATTTTATATGTAATAGTATCATCTCTAATTTTAAACATATTCCTTTTCTACTTGTAGTTCCAACAATGAAGATGATCTATGATATGAAAGTAAATGATAACAAAAGAAACTTACTTATAAAAAGTATATGCAAAGTCGTTATTGAAAAGGGCAACCACGAAAAAGCTTGGAAGATTTTAGGATCTGCAATAGTTACAGCGGTCAAATATGGGGTTCATGAGCTTATTGAAGAATGCATACTAAGCTACCCATTCATAATTTGGTATGATGATTATGAGTATAGGGTGTATATTGATGATGAGAATAGGTTGCCCAATCAAGTCCAAGTCCGCGAACCTTATAAGTTTAATTTGTTCCTTGAAGCCATTAGGCATCGCCAAGAACGAGTATTCAATCTTGTCTATCAAATGTCTCACCACAAAGTATTTGCAGCAACACAACATGATAAAGAAGAAAATGAATTACATATAGCTGGAAAGTTAGCTCCAGCTCATCGACTTCATGTTGTGACGGGAGCTGCTTTGCAAATGCAACGTGAGCTTCAATGGTTTCAGGTGATCATGTTGGAGTTACTAATCTAGCCTAGACACAAATACAGTACATTCTTCATTTTTTTTCTTAACAAACTGCATACATTTTTGTGCAGGAAGTCCGAAAACATATAACACAACTTTCCTACGAAGAAGATCTAAATGGTGATCAGAAAACACCAAGAATGATTTTTAGTGATGAACATAAACAGTTACTTATAGAAGGGCAACAATGGATGAAAGACACGGCATCTTCATGTACTGTGGTAGCAGCTCTCATAGTAACAATGGCATTTGCAGCCGCGTTCACTCTGCCAGGTGGAAATCAAGATGATGGCATACCAATGTTCTTAAACTTCAACACTTTTATGATTTTTATCATATCAGATGCAGTTGCATTATTTTCTTCATCAACTTCAGTGTTGATGTTTTTAGGGATTCTTACTTCCCGATACGCCGAAGAGGACTTCCTTTATGCCTTGCCAAATAGATTGACAATTGGACTTATTTCGTTGTTCATATCATTAACAGCAACTATGATTGCATTCAGTTCAGCTCTTGCACTCATGCTTAAATATAAGGTTACGTGGATTGCAACTCCACTTGTTATAGCTACGAGTATCCCAGTGTGTTTCTTTGGCTTGTTGCACTTTCCTTTACTTGTGGAGCTAGTAAAATCCACATATGGAAAAAGCATTTTCCACCAACAAAATACGCAAATGATTCACTAGATCATTTCCAACTCCTTTCGAATACATATTTTCTTGTACGATTACAAGTATAAGGACCTAATTTGAATAAAACCGATCTCTCTTTTCTTTTCTTTGGTGCAACTTTGTCTTTTTCCCTTCTTATGAGTCAAATCTACTCAAATTGAACTACTTGTTTTCTTTGTTTAAGGCAATTATATAAAGCACAAATTAGATTTTGACTATTGTAGAAGATGTTTGAATTATGTTTCTTAAAATAAAGGAAATGATGTAACATAACCACCTATTAACATTAGAAAAGAATAAATGATGGATAATGTGGATTCTTATGCCTCTATTTATAGGCTTTTACACCAATACAAAGGAAAATAATAAATGATGGAGAATTAGGATTATTTTTTTAATTTCAATATGAAATATAAATGCTTCTATTTATAGGCTTTTACATCAATACATAGGTGATTAAAAGATAGGGAAATTGGATTGTATCGCACTCAACTATTTGTTATTGGCCGATAACGCACTGAACTATAAAATTGATCACCAACGCACTGAACTTTAAACCTCTTGGATTGTGTCACACTAAGGCTGTGTTTGACAAGGTCCAAATGGAAGAATCCATATGTGTTAATTGTATTAATTTGTCACTAAGTAATCGTTTTAAACCTCTTTATCACTAAGTAATCGTTTTAGTGGTTCTGGACATGGTCAAACACAGCCATAGTGTGACACAATCCAAGAGGTTTAAAGTTCAGTGCGTTGGTGATCATTTTTATAGTTCAGTGCGTTATCGGCCAATCCCAAATACTTGAGTGCGATACAATCCAATTTCCCTAAAAGATAAAGGTTGAGTATCTAATTAATACGTTCATAACTTGAAACTGTTTCATACAAAATATTCAAATAATAATAGATAAAAACTCAAATGTTTTTTTTTCTTCTTTTCAATTTCTCACTCTTATTATTTTAGCTCATAAAAAATAGTTATATCAATAGAGAAAGTATTGGGTACAAAGTTTCTTGACATAAGAAGTGTAAAAAGCCACTAGAACTTGCCACTTGTCAATTTAACCTAACCATGATTAAACTATCACACACCCTTCCACTTTCACAATTATCACTCCACCTACCCACTTTCACAAACCCATCTTCCTTTGAAACAAACCGATCGAGATCTGACTACCACCACCACGACGACGACGACGACCACCTCCACCACCATCATCATCATTCACTAACACTCCAACACGTCGACGTCATCCCAATACAAGCTATAACCCTCAAGAAGATCATCATCATCATTATCATGCTGTTAAATCCCTTCTCCACCACTTTATCCACACCACCAACCACCACCACCTTATACTTACAACCACCCTCCACCACCTCCATTTGAAACCAGCACCCATAATAATAATAATAATAATAATAATAATAATAATAATAATAATAATAATAATAATAATAATAATAATAATAATAATAATAATAATAATAATAATATCCTCTAGTCTTTCCATTTTCACAATCAGGGATCAGAAGCATCAAATATCTCTCGAACCCCATATTCCAATGGCTTAATCTGTACCCTTTCCTCCTCCATCGTCTCCATTATGAACTTTTCCTCTGACCCATCATTTAATATTCAATTGAAGAAGAAATGGATATTTGTGGAGGATTTTGGTTGGAGATGACGTTTTCTTTTATGATGGATATGATTCCCAATAAGAATTTGATGCTTATCATTTCTCACTTCTGATAGCTGGATTACATATAGATGTAGTTTCCTGTTGAGGAAATATGCAAATTATGTGCAAACTAGTCAACAAATGTTAAGGTGCGTTTGATATTCTTAAAGTTGCGTTTGAAATTTGTTAGGTTTTGATGAGTGCGTCCAAAATTTTCAATCAGTGTGTCCAAACTTTTTAATTAGTGCATCCAGATTTTCAATGAGTGCTTCCAACTTATTAATGAGTGCTTCTAAATTTTAGTGAGTGCTTCTAAACTTTTTAATGAGTGTTTCTAAATTTTTAATGAGTGCTTCCAAACTTTTTATTGAGTGCTTCTAAATTTCAATGAGTGCGTCTGAAATTTGATAACTACGTCTGAAATTTTGATGAGTGCGTCTAAAAATTTTGATGAGTGCGTCTGTAAATTTGATGAGTGCATATGAGATTTTAAAAGCCTCTGTTTTTCACCAACTTCATCTTCTTCCTCTGCAATTTTTTTAACCTAATTTTTATGTTTAATCATACTTATTGAAATAAAATCGAAAGTATTTGACAACTGTTACGAGCGTTTATTCATAATTGTATGTTTTTTCGTATGATTAAATCGTTCCGGTGTAAATCTCTGTTTTTATAATTTTTTTCTTTTTTGTTCATTGTAATCGAATGTTTTTTGTTATTTTGATTGTGTAATCGTTTAGATTGGTTTAAGCGATTTCAATCGTTGAAGAATGTTGTTTCGATTGATTTTTTGTTGTTACGATTTGAAAAAAAAATAGACGGTTTTTCATAATTTACCTTTGGTTAGTTTAACCCAAGTATGATTAGGGTTTTTAATCTGCATCTAGCCATCTTGTTAATCTAATGGCTGAGATTGCTTCTTACGCTTCTTACATTAAGAAGCTTTGTACGTTAACCTCTCCCTTATCTATATATTACATTCGCAAGATAAGGTAAATACTAAGTCAATTTTTAGGGGAACAAAAGCCACCAAAACAACACAGTCAAGAACAAAACAACACAGTCAAGAACAAAACAATGCAATACTTTCCCCAAATAAAAATAGCACCAAATATTCCAATCCAAAGTCTCCTACTTAACACAAATTTTGATCCAATGAAAACTAGAAGATTTGATTACCCTGACACACATGTTAACATAACAACACTCCCCTTTGAACACTACCTCGTTCCGAGACCTCCATAAACATCATAACACAATTAACACCACCCCAACAGGTGGCCTTCCTAAGCTTAGGGGACCCAAAAAAGGCAGGATGACTCTTCCAATCCAAATCAAGAAGTATGGATATGTAGGTTCAATAGGTTACGTAATTGGAAACATACATAAATAATTGTTATAACACACCTTAGTTTTACTAGATGAATCATCGCATACATACAAGCCATTAAGTTGACTACCAATCCCCAGGACATTCTATGTTACGGATTCTTGAATATAACACTTGGTCTCATCAAATAACACAATCAATCTACTATCTTTTGCAAGTTTATGCATAGATATTAAATTCACACAATAATATGAAACGACTAAAACATCATTCAAAGTCACTGTTTCACTTAGTTTTATATTACCAGTTTTAGTAACTAAATCATTTGTGCAATTTAGATGTTTAATATGTATATTAAACTTACTAGCAAAAACCCACGCGTTGCGGCGGAGCTGGACTGTGCTTGGTGGTTGTGTTTGGTTATTCACATTGTTGATGTTGTACATTATACAAACATATTGATAATATGTACTATATGATTGGAGGGTCTATAGTTTTAGTAGGAAATAGGTGTAGAAAGTGCAATAGAGTAAGACATTAAGTTTGTATTAAATACCATGCGTTGTGAAAGTAACTGAAAGTGTGAAACAATAGAATTGGACCATAGAGTTATGTTAATACAAAAAACACAAGTGAAGAATAATGTTTTAAAGAAATACTTTTGAGCATAATAATGTGTATGTTAGCGGTAGTGATGTACCATTGTTTTGATGTAGGCAATGGTAGTTAGTCTAGTAAAACCTCTAGGTATACTACATTTGTAGTGTAGACCCCGTTTTTGTTGTTGCTTAGGTGTGCCAATAACTTTGTGTTGTGCGTCTTGTGCCTTGTGGTGCACCTTGAAAGCGCTACGTAAAGTTGGCCATGTGAAAATACAGGTTCAGGGAGGTAAACGCGCACGTATGGAATGGTTTGTCCTTGTGCTTTGATTATTGTCGAGAAGCTTAGTCAGATTAGGAACTGATTTCTTTTTAGTTTGAATAGGAACATGTCGTCTTCAGATGGATTTAATGGTATTTTTGGGAGGAAGACCCGTTTACCCTTATGTTCTCCAACAGCTATTTCCGCATCAATAACGTTGCATTTAAACCGTTTATATATTAATCTGGTGCCATTTCATAGGCCATTTGATGGGTCGATGTTTCACAACAATATAATTGGGCATCCAACTTTTAGGCATAGTTTGTGTGGGGGAATGCCGCTGACAGTTAGGGAGTTTAGGAACTTGATTGAGTACAAATGGTGTTGGTCATCATCAACCTCGTCGAAACTATAGTAGTGTCTTTCCTCTCCTTGGAAAATGTCGATTATTTGGTTGTTAATCTTGTCCATGCTCTCATTTCTTGTTGTTAATATTACTCGGGAGGTTATGTAATCGGAGGACTGGGCAGCTAAGTTGAGGAAGGGAAAGGTGGATTTAATGAGTTATTTCATAGAGTTTCCCTTTGTGGTGAATGGGATTGTCATGTCGTCGGGGATGCGAATCCGGTTTCGTCTATGGTTTCCTCCGTCCCTTTGCCGACTCGTAATAGGAATTCGGAGAACCAAAGATCAGTAAGTGCTCTCATGTTTATGGACAAGCGTACTTTCTTAGTTACGTACCAGATAGGTGACATGTGTAGGCTAGTGATGGAGCGGGTAAAAGCCGAGTGTTAATGTAATTAATCGATTGGTTTTATTGTGTTTGGGTGATTATATGGCTTGAATAAGATAACTACGTGAATTCTTGGCTTTGCTGGTTAATCGGTTGATTGGAAGTAATTAAAGACTAAAAAAGATAGATATGTTGATCAAAGATGATAACCGAGGCAAATGAATTGTCCGGGACTTAAATTGGAGTGGAACGAAGATAAAAAGGGACATGAACGCGATGAAATGGAAGTCGAAGGTCGTTTGTGTGAAGATCATAAGTTAAAGGATGGAAAAGACAAAAGAAAACAACCACGCCATAGGCTACAGTTGTTGACCCGCAACTTACGGTTGACATCAGGTCGTAAAGGAAGAAGATAAAAAAAATTTGAACCGTGGCCAAGATAATCCAACCCTAGCCTACGGTTGGTCTAAAGAATGAATGGTCAGAAGGCTTGAGCCGCAAGCTACGGCTCCCAAAGCGAATCTTACGGTGGGGTTGTTAGGCTTCGCAATGGATCTGTTTTCGGCTGTATAAAAGGGGTTTTCCAACACTAGACGAGGGAGTCGACTTTGGGACGAGATTGGGAGTATTCTAGGAGCTTTTTGGGAGGAAAAACGACAATACAACATCATTGAATCATTCCTTGATCCCGAAGAACATGAATTCCATCAACAATCAATCCAATGAATATTTTTTCATCACCATGAGCGGCTAAGTCACCCGTTATTCTCTCCAGGCGAATGGTTAGGTAAGATTGTTAGGGTTTTGCTTATTATGTCAAACATTGGATTGAGTTTGTAATCTTTTGACTTCTAAACCATCAATTGTGGTTTGTTTGTGAAACGGTTTGTTCTTAATTATCAATTGATTGAATTTCTTGTTATAGATTTCATCAACCACATCGGTCTCGTTATCGATGGCCATTGATTGGCATACAAGTTATATTTCTTTCAATTTCATTAATAATCGGGAATTTTTTAAGTGGTAATTAACTAAATCAACAGCATCTGTCTAGTTATCGGATGTCAGTGATGTCATTAATCAATTTAGAAATTATAACATCTTACCAACCACGAATCATGTTTATGTGATTCCAATTGACAAAGTTTGCAAACCTTGGCGAGATTGACTAACCAGAATCCTAGAGAGATCACTCTTTCTCCATTATTGTTTACAACTTTTATTTATTTATTTTTTTTTTGAAAAGTAAACTTCATTAAAAACAGACGAACCTATAAAACAAGGAACACCCCATAATTACAACATATACAACGGGTATATAACCCAATCATCCCAAACAATATCCTTAAAACTAGACCGATGTTTCAGCCAAAAGAAACATAAAGCCTTAACTTTCGCAACAATCTCCACCACTCGGGGTATAGAATTTTGAAAGATCTTCTTGTTACGTTCATGCCAAATCAACCAACAAGTCGTCATGATAATCCCCCTTAAAACCTTTTTCGCCCACTTAGACTTATTACAAACATAATCCATCCGAAGAAGATCTTGAACCGAATCCACCCTCAAACCAATAATTCTGCACCAACTCCAAATTTTGCTCCACACCCCAAATGAAAAACCGCAGTTCACAATAAGATGTCTGCAACTTTCCTTCACTGTTTCACAAAAAGGGCAAGACAAGTCCGAAATGTTCAATTTTCTATTAATCAAAGCCTCACGAGTCGGAAGACGGTCTAATTCCAAACGCCAAATAAATATATTAATCTTTAACGGGAGCCAGGATTCCCACTTCATAAGCTGATCCGGAGCCTCATATCGCTTCTTCCGCAACAAACGCTTCACCGCAGCTACCGTGAACACCCCTTTTGACTCTTGTGCCCAATACCAGTAATTTTTAAGGCTGGACAACTGAACTTTACCCAACATTTCTTGCACTTCCTGCTGTTCAGAAATCAACTCAACAGTGAAAGCATCAAAAGTCCAATTGTCAGCTAGCATCACTTTATCCCCAACCAACTTAATCCTCTGATCCACCATCGCATTTTTGTGAACTTCTTGAGCAAAAATTGACGGCCACCTAACCATGAGAGGAGAATCTCCATACCAAACATCTTTCCAAAATCTAATATTGTCACCTTTCCCAACTTTACCCTTAATGCAATATTTGAAGTACATCCCGTCTACAACCAAGCCTTCCAACAATCTAGCAATAGTTTTCCAACAACCCGTATATCCATTTTTTCTAGGCAAAAACGACCACCGGCCCTTACCCCCATGAATACCTTCTATCACCCCTCGCCATAAACTATCCCTGTCTGACATAAATCTAAACGCCCATTTGGCAAGCAAGGCCGTATTAACATCTACAATATTAGCCACACCCAAACCTCCATCTTTTTTAGGCCGAGTAACTACCTCCCAAGCCACCCAATAAATCCCTCTATTCTCCTTACACCCGGACCACAAAAATTTCCTCATGATTTTTTCAATCGCATAAACAACCGAACACGGGGCTTTAAACAAGGATAAATAATAGACCGGAATAGAAGATATCACTGATTTGAGGAGAGTAATTCGACCTCCAATAGACAACAATCTAGCCTTCCAACTATTCAATCTGCTCCGAATCGAGTCCACAACCGAGTCCCAGTTAGAAACTCTATTCATATTAGCCCCAACCTTAATGCCAAGATACGTAAAAGGCATCTCTCCAACTTTACACCCCAACAGATGAGATGCCCTATTCACTTCCGTAGCATCCACTCCCAACCCGTAAATAACCGACTTGTTAAAATTAATCTTCAACCCTAAGCATAAATAGAAAATATGAAGCAACCGACTCGTGTTCTCTAAATTCTCCTTACTCCAATTACCAAGAATCAAAGCATCATCGGCGTACAACATGTGAGACACCACAATACCCCCATCCGCTAAAGTCACCCCATCCAATAAGCCTAACCCAACCGCTTTACAAATCATATTATCCAAGGCCTCCATAACAATCAGGAACAAAAATGGAGACAATGGATCTCCTTGCCTGAGTCCCTTTTGACATTGGAACTCAAACGTTGGAGATCCATTCACTAACACTGCCGAACGAGCATATCCAATAACCCCTTTTACCCAAGAGCACCATTTCTGAGGAAACCCCATCTGAGATAATATCGACAAAAGAAATTCCCAACAAACGTTGTCGTACGCTTTTTCAAAATCAATTTTCAAAAAGAACGCTCGTTTTTTATTCCTTTTAACCCACCCCATAATTTCATTAAGAATCAGCGGCCCATCAAGAATGTACCTATCTTTAATAAAAGCGGACTGAGATACCGAAATAGCCTTCCCAATAACCTCCTTCATTCTAGCTGCCAGCACTTTCGAGATCAGCTTACTAATGACCCCAATCAGGTTAATAGGTCTGTAATCTTTTAACCCGACCGGAGTTTTAATCTTAGCAATTAATGTAATAAACGAGGTACTACACTCTTCACTAATCGATCCCGTGTGAAAAAAAACTTCAAACATCTTCATAAAATCATCCTCCAAATACTTCCAGAAATGCGTAATAAACCTGAAATTGAACCCATCGGGACCTGGAGCTTTATCGGCTCCACAATCAAAAGCAGCATTCTTCACTTCTTCTCTAGAGAACGGAGCAATCAAACCTGCAATAGCGTCCTCCGGAACCTGTTTCAACTTATCGCAAAGTAAACCAGGTCTAGAATTAAACTCCTTTTTAAAAAGGTTCCTGTAATATCGCGCAACCTCCCTTTTAACAATAGGAGGGTTTACAACTTAATTTACTTAAAGTCTTGTTACTTTAATTTTAGCATTTCAAAATTCCAACTAAATCATTTGTACTTTCTTGCTTAGTTTAATCAAATACCTAAAAACAACACTTTCTAAAGTACTCCTCGTGGTTCGACACCCGACTTTCCCTATTTAATAAGGTAGTTCGGAACACAACAAAAACACTTATTTTTTATCGGTCCTTCAACGCCGATCAAATTTTGACGCCGTTGGCGGGAGTCGTGCACAAAGTGTTTAGTTTATTGTTTTCTTAAAAAATTCACAAAAATTCAAAAAAAAAAAATCTTTTTGTTTACTTTTATTTGTTTCGGTTTTACGCTTGTTTATCTTGTTTGTTTTTTGCAGGTAATTTTTCAATTGCATGCATCATACAAGACATTCAGGGAAGCCGTCACCACTTGTCTTTGATCCGAAAAATGAAAAAACAGCACGGCAGAACCGAGTATTTCACAAAGAAAAAAAGGTTTTGCAATCACCAATACCTAAAATCAATCAGATGGAGAATTCAGAAAACACAAAACAACCAGTTGATCCAATTCCACAACATCAACAATCACCATCATTCACTACAGGTACTTTTCACCCATCTAGCCCGCATTCACAGACATCACCTATATCAACCCAAACCACCACTCAAACTCCACCCATATCACATTTCCCTAACTTTGACAAGTTCAAGCCACAACCAGGTTAGTCATCATTACATGACCAACCTTACACCCAAAAACCTGCGACCCAACACTCTTCACCCTATGTGAGAATGATCCCTGATGATACAGCACCCACCCACCCAACCTAACCCACAATTACCACCTACTTCCTCAAACCAAAACCCATTATTCCACCAAAAAGCACCCCACAACAAATAACACCTAGATTCAGTCAAATGGGTGGATGAGGGTCATTATGAATATGATCAGTCAAAGGGTGGATCAGGGTGCATCAATATTATCATCAATTTTTCTATTGGCGA
Organism: Ambrosia x helenae; assembly: GCA_030844895.1. Lineage (NCBI taxonomy): Eukaryota > Viridiplantae > Streptophyta > Magnoliopsida > Asterales > Asteraceae > Ambrosia > Ambrosia x helenae. Next base: position 88,695 of record JAUTDX010000451.1, read on the forward strand.
CTGTGCCGACCGTGCCGACCGGCCGAGTGTGTTGATAAAGAGGCCCCAAAAGGGGTCCCGAGGCCATTTCAATACATAGCCTAAATTTAAAAACGAATAGCAAACCATTAATAGTTGGAAAATTTGTTGTCATACGCGCCTTTTGAAGCCTTTTTAACGTTTTGTCGCGAATCGAATCATGTGATCTAGATATTCTTAGGACCAAATTTTCTGTGGGCGTTGATGTTTCGCCTGAGGACAGCGCGTCGACCGTCCCAGCGACCATGCGGACCGACCGAGTGTTTTGGTAACGAGGTCCAAAAAGGGCATCTGAGGCCATTTTCAGACATAGTCTAATTTTAAAAACGAATAGCAAACCATTAACAGTTGGAAAAAACAACAATAATAATTCAGATATCATGTGATGGTGTAAGTATTTGTTGTCACTAGAAAACAAAGTGGGTCATTTCTTATTATTTGTCTATAAATACTGGGAACACACACCAGAGAATGCACACCAAGAGTCTACAAGATAATGGAGTCCCCTATAGTATTCTAGTAATGACCATATAATGGAGGATCTTCAACAACCATATCCTGAGTTTGGTTATGTTCCTGAAACCCCCCAGAAAAGAAGAAAAAAGAAAACACATTGGTACACACTAGCAACAGAGAGTCCAAAAATGGTGTCAAACTGCGGTGGAGTATTATAGTAACAATGATGCTCTGTACTGTTATTGTTGGTTCATTAGTAGGAAACAACTCGGTCATGATTTTTGGCGAACGCTAATGGGGTATGAAAACGAAGGTTACTTGTGGCCCCTGGTAAGCAAATGAAGTTATTGTTTTTTCTTCATTTGTTGGCTATATTTAAAATCATATTTATGCTTTGTTCTGTTTTAACATGTATGGGGTTGGGTAAATTTATATTTTTCACACATCAGTTATGGGAATATTAATAAAACATACATTTGCATTAACGAACATTAATAATACGTATTACCGATACTGATACATATAAATTTATATTTTTCTTTTTGATACATGGGGAGACCTTTTACGTAACTAGGGGGATATATATGAGGTGGTCATCACACTTCACACCATCACTAAAATCTATCACATCCGATCATCTTGTGCCACCTCAATTTTTCACATTTATCACATTCATCACTAAACACATGGTTTAGCTATCACACAATCACTAACATCACTAAATCATTCCCAACGATAAAAAAAAAGCAACCAATCACAACATTACACATCATCCTCAAACAAACCACTCACCACACACCCTTTTCATGATGTTTTTTTGTCCATCACATTGGTGGCGGGGCATTGTACACAGCCATCACAGCCGTACATCACGAACCACCCCTTCCACCCTAATTTCAATTCATTTTTGGACGAGTCCAATTTGCACGAGTATTCTCTTAAAGGTCACCGGTTAACTTTTCTAGCGGGTGTTAAGTTGAGTCGGATCGACAGGGTGTTCGTTAATTGGAATCTTTTTTCAGCTTGGCCTTTGGTGGATTATATTGCTTTGGATAGAAAGTGGTCGGACCATAATCCGCCGATATTGAAGACTAATAATAGAAACTTCGGGCCGAAGCCGTTTCGGTTTTTTAACTCGTGGCTTGAGCGTAAAGATTTTATGGAGGTAGTCAAAGGGTCGCTAGGTAGGTGTTCGTTCGAGGGGGAACCGGATAAGTGTTTGATGTTGAAATTCAAAAAATTGAGGGGTGATATTTCAGCTTGGGCTAAGGAGACATATGATAAGGAGAGGGCTGAATTTTCGGTATTGGAACATGAGCTTTCGTGTATCGATAATCTTATGGATGAAAGGCAGCTTATAGAAGAGGAGGTTTGGTCGCTAGAGGAGATTAAACGTCGTCTAAAGGAATTGGAATTTCATCGTAATAGGGACTTGAAACAGAAAGCTAGAAATAATTGGGCAGTGTTTGGAGATGATAACACCAGATTTTTTCACGGATGTATAAATAAGCGGAAAGCTTCGAATTATATTCCGGGTTTGTTAGTTCAGGGGGTTTGGGAAACGAAACCGGAGATCATGAAGAGGGAGGTTCTTAGTTTTTATAGGCGCAAGTTTAAAGAATCTTTATTCGTGCGGCCTAGACTGGATTGTTATGGGATAAAAAAATTGGATTCTAATGATGCCGATTTATTGACTCAGAGTTTTTCTAGCCAGGAGATCAAGGACGCTGTATCTGGTTGTGGTGCAGACAAAGCCCTGGGGCCGGATGGTTTCAACTTTCGCTTTATTAGAGCTTTTTGGGATGCCTTTCAGCAGGATTTTAATGAGGTGTTACGGCATTTTCATGAGGTGGGTAATTTTAGTTCGGGGGTTGGGTCTTCGTTTATCACTATGATTCCTAAGATTGGCGATCCGGTTAAGCTTTCGGATTTTAGACCAATTAATTTGATTGGGAGTATTAGTAAGGTTGTGTCTAAGGTTTTGGCAAATAGACTGAAGTTGGTTTTGAGTAAAGTGGTTTCGGATACGCAGTCGGCTTTCTTGTCCGGGAGGTACATTCTTGATGGTCCGTTAATGGTGAACGAGGTGATTTCTTGGGCTAAGAAACGGGATAAGAAAATTTTCTTATTCAAAATAGATTTTGATAAAGCGTATGATAATGTTAATTGGGAGTTCCTCTTGTCCATAATGGAGCAAATGGAGTTTCCTTTGAAGTGGCGTCAATGGATTAAAGGGATATTGGTTTCGGCTAGATCTTCGGTTCTTGTGAACGGGTCACCAACGTTCGAATTTTGTTGTGAAAAGGGTATACGGCAAGGAGATCCCATTTCGCCTTTTTATTTATTTTAGTGATGGAGGCGTTTTCGTGTTTAATGAATAAGGCTTCTCAGTTAGGTATGTTCGATGGGGTGGTGCTCCCGAATGGAGGTCCGGTTTTATCTCATCTTTTATTTGCGGATGATGCCATGCTAATGGGCGAGTGGTCCGATTTTAATTTTGATAATATGAGGAGGATTTTGCGGATTTTTTACTTGTGCTCGGGCCTTAAAATCAACCTTCACAAATCCGTTTTGTATGGTATAGGGGTGGATAATGAGGAGGTGAGGATTAAAGCGGATTCTTTAAGATGCAAACCGGGTCCTTTGCCGTTTTCTTATCTTGGTATAAAGGTTGGTGCTAACATGAATAGAGTCGCTAATTGGGATCCGGTCATCAATACGTGTAGAAAATGATTGTCAAAGTGGAAAGCGAGTTCTTTATCGATCGGTGGTCGGGTGACTTTGATCAAATCGGTTCTTACAAGCCTCCCTACTTATTATTTTTCGTTATTTCAAGGTGCCGAAGAAAGTTGTTAAGGAGTTGGAAAGGTTAATGAGAAGGTTTTTGTGGGGAGGATCTGAGGATGTTAGAAAACTTCCTTGGGTGGCTTGGGATAATATTACTAGACCGATACAGGAAGGAGGTCCGGGAATCGCGAAACTGGAGATTTCTAACAAGGCTCTTATAGTGAAATGGATTTGGAGATACTTAAATGAGCATAACCAGTTGTGGAGAAAGGTAATAACTTCTATACATGGTTCGAACAAAGGTTGGGGTTGGGCTCCGGTCAATATCGGTATTACTAGTGTTTGGAAGAATAGCGTTACAATGTGTAATCGGTTGATGGTGGACGGTAAAGATCTTGGCAATGTGATTCGAGGTAATATAGGGGATGGGAAAACGATTCGGTTTTGGTTGGATACATGGTTAGGTGACGAAGCTTTTAAAGTGAAGTTCCCTACTTTGTATGCTCTGGAGAGCGATAAAAAGGTTTTTGTGGCGGACCGTTTTTCGAATATTGGCTTTACTCGAGTCATCAAGTGGAAGTGGAGGAGAGTTTTGTCTAGTCCTGAAGAGTTGAGCGAAAGGGAGGAACCGGAAGGTTGGTTGAATGGGGTCAACATGAATGGGTGTGAGGATAGTTGGAGTTGGCACTTTGGTAGCAAAAGAGAATTTTCTGTGGCAGAAGTTAGGAAATGGTTTAATGGTTCCAATGGTGACATGTTTGGTTTTACTTGGAGCAAGTGGGTTCCTCTAAAGTGCAATATATTTATGTGGCGTCTGGTGTTGGATCGGTTACCGACTAAAATGGCTTTGGCTCGAAGACATATCCAGGTGAATGATGTGATTTGTAGCTGGTGCGATTTTGATGAAGAGACAATTGAACATCTTTTTACCGGTTGCGGCATTTCGGATGGTGTTTGGAATGGCATCACTAGATGGTGTCGTGTTCCGGAGATTTACGTTTTCCATGTTAATGATTTGGTGAACGTTCATGAGACGAGCGGTATGATGGGAATTAAAAAGGAAGTCTTTAAAGGGGTGATCATTATTGCTTGTTGGATGTTATGGAGGGCAAGGAATGGTAAGATTTTTGATAATAAGGAGTCTAAAGTGGTAGAGATTCTAGCGGAAATCAAAATATTGTCGTTTCTTTGGTATAAACATAGGTTCAAAAAAGAGGTTGTGTATTGGGATAGATGGTCTAGATTTGAATTGATGTAATTGGTTTTGGTTGTTGTTTTCGGCTTGCCTTCCCTAACTTGGGGATAGCTTGTCGTTTTTTCCGGTGTTAATGAAAGTTAATTTTCAAAAAAAAAAAAAAAAAAAAGCCAAAGCTAATTTAAGGTTGCAATTAAATTGTGTGGCATTTCATCAAACATATTCCCACGGTCTCATTTGCCATTTCCCTTCTCATTTTATTAAATTCTGATATACCGTTTCAACATGCCGATTTTGTCTGAATTTTTACGGTTTATACCGCACTCATAACTAAATGATCTAGTGGTATAGTACATGCCCCTATAAAAGTGGTGCAGGTTCAAATTATTGAAAGTACACGGTTAGATGTTATTTAAGTTTAAAGAGTTCATGTTAAGGCTTAACATGAACTCTTTAAACTTAAATAACATCTAACCGTGTACTTTCAATAATTTGAACCTGCACCACTTTTATAGGGGCATGTACTATACCACTAGATCACTTAGTTATGAGTGCGGTATAAACCGTAAAAATTCAGACAAACGAAGGTGGGCCGGTGCCCACCGTAATCACTTAGTTATGAGTTCATGTTATGCCAGTGGCGGAACGAAGGTGGGCCGGAGCCCACCGTAAGTTCCATAGTTTTCTATAGGAAAAGCCCAAGTGCCCATCTAGTTTTCTTAATGAAAAGCCCGGTGCCCACCCTAATCATAGCCCAGTGCCCACAAGGTCACAACCCACCAAATGAATACGTGATTGAAACCTGAACAGTCGGCTCACAGAACAACCTATCCTCCTCCTCGGTCATTGAACAATCAGCAGTCAAACATCAAGGCGTTAAGCGTGAAGACAGACACATCATTTTGATCGGAAAATATCATTCTAACGGTCATTGAGCAGAGACACAGAACCGACAGCCAATCATTCTGATCGAGCATAAACACAAAGTTGAGAAGTCGAACCTTAACACAGAACCAGCGGCAATCCTTCAGTCCCTTGCGTTTGGTAATTGATACATATGCTTGATACATATTAATTATTATTTTTCTTGTATAATTTTAATTTAATTGATATTTGTTAAGATAATACTGATACAAATTATTTGCTAATTTTACAAATGTACAGATTTTAGTTTGTGACTTTGAGTTGGATCGTTAATTTGGGGGTGATTTAATTATGAAGATGTAATCGAGCGTTTCCAAAAGATGAAAAACGTAGAGGACAATTGTAATTGAGGTATGTCGTTATTATATTTAAATATGCAATGAATTAATTTATTTTATCGTCGTTTTTTACTCAGACTAAAACAACCTATATTGTGCCCCCCGTACAAAAAAATTCTGTATCCGCCACTGTGTTAAGCCAAAGGAGTCCAGCGGCATCTTAGTGGTGGGATAAGACTTAGGAACTATAAGGTAAAGGGTTCGAATCTCACAAGAGGTTTTATCATAATTATGAGCGCATGTTTACATCTAGTAGTTTCAATACGATAATAAAAAAATATGGAATTTTTATTTAGAATTCATACACACACACATCTACATTTATATACACATATCTGTGTATTAGATCCAAATAGGTGGTGTGATATTTGTGCCGTAGGGACATAGCTTTGGGATGTCACATAAGCTTTTTTAGATATCATCATAGAAATTCCTATGATGGATATTTTCATGCAACTGTCATACATACATTACATGCTTGCCTGCACACTGTGGTACCATGACAATCAAGATTCAAGACAATCAACCATTTGCAATCTATCCACTATTTTGTAAACAAAAAACGAGTGTTTACACATATGTTAACAAATGCAATCAATAAATAAAGAAAGATAAAGCCATTTGACAACCCTTCAGGTATTGTTATGCTGCATAGAACATAGTTGACTGTTAACTCAAACGAAGATGAAGGTACTCTTATCTGAAGCCACCATCCGTTTGGCCGCGGCGGCACCAACAATTCTTTCCAGCTGAACAAAAGTACCAAGTACGAAAAACAGATATTATAAGTACATATTATTTTGTCAAATTAATTCAGGTTGCATCTATCTTGAATAGGGAAACTAATCAAACGGGTCAAAAGCCGCACGATGAGTATTTATAATACATAAAACCTTTCTGCAATATTTATATATAAAAAAATTATTATACAAATAAAAAACTTGCAAATTTTTGGACAAAAAGTGTTTTTGGGTGAACCCAATTTGACCCATATCGAAAAAAAAAGAACTATGTTTACCCGGAGAATATCAAAGCGAGTGAAGAGCACCGTGCAGTTCATGCTTTGTGATTCGTCAAGCATATTAACAATCTAAAATCACGCAACAATCTTTAAAATAAATATATGACAAAGAGAGCTTTTTATTATCAAATAATCGAAAATTAGGATTAGAAGATCATACCTCGGGGTAAAACTCTTTCCGATCGGGAAGAGAATAAATTATCAAATTCTGAATTCCGCGAATCTGTATGCAGTAAAACATTAAGTAATGCAAAGAAAACTTCAACTTGTGTGTTTTAAAAATATGTAGTGTGTTATTTAGTTATAAAAAAACAGGTTCAAAATAAGTGTTTGCGAAGCACCCCAATCCGAATTGACCCATTTTGACTTCTTGCTCAGCCCGCCCAAGTCAACACATTTTGCCAACACTACATAAAACTGATACAGGCCACAATTTTGGTAACTTAAATTTCGACGTATGGAGATTTACACACCATAAAAGAACAATTTAAATGATAACAAAAATCAAGGTTCAACGAGCTTAATTTACCTTGTATCTATAGTAGAACTGTGCTCTCTCAGTGTACAACACGATCTTCTTTCCTCCATGAAAGAAACAAGTTCGTGAACACGATTTATCTTCTTCCTTTGTGTACCTAAAGAGAAGAAAGTATCATAAATTGGTCCTAAAAATGATATATACATTATATCATAGTTGTCAAAAGCGCGCCTAGGCGCAAGGCGCAACCAGGAGCACCAAGTGCGCTGCGCCATGTGAGACGCGCGCCTAGGCACTGAGGCGCCCTATCGGGGTTGTTTTCAGGCTGATTTCCGGTCAAATTCAGGCTAAAAGTTGCCTAAACCTCTAAAACATCCTACATGAGTTATGAACAAGTCCTAAACAAGCCTAAAACATCTATAAATCCCTAAAAAATGTATTTTATACTATGCGCCTAATTATAAAAAGCCCTCGTTTTTTATGCGCCTTGCACCTAGGCTCCGGACTTGGTCTATGCGCCTTGAGTGCACCTAGGCGCTTTGACAACTATGCATCATATAACTAAGACTTTATAATAAGATAGTAAAGAAAAAAGTATCTTACTCTCCAACCAGACACATGGATGCATCTTGTGATTTCAAAAAATTCCGTACCCGAACAAACTCAAAGTAAGAACTAATATATAGCATAATCCCACCCTGCATGAAATTGATCATTATCAGTAAAGGTGGGATACAGGTGAAGGTTGGGTTGAAGTGTTGAACCGAAGCACTTTTTGTCTAAAATCTTTGAATTTTTGATATAATTTGCGTTACAAATATGATCACAAACGTTGAATTAGGATTGATGCTTTGAAAACACTTGGGAGACGGGTTCCCATTTAAACTAGCTTTTCGTGTTATACCATTTTGAAACATAACCCATATTGACCCGTTCATATGCAAATGGGTCTCCATATCTACATTTAATTGATGTATCATGATAGTTATACCTGGACAGAATCTTTTATTTTTGGGAAGACCTACAACAACAAACATAAAAAACGTCAAAAATGGATATTACCATGGTCCCTAGTCGGTAGGTTGGGCCCACGGGCCTTATACAGACGCATTATTAACGAAGAAAACTGAAAACGCAAATGAACAGTCATACCTTTGTCTTGAAGTAAGCAAAGCGGGCATCAAAAGCATCTTCGTTTGATTCAGTATCAATACGCTCGTAACTCTGTCAGTTTAAAAGTTCAAATAAACAAATAATAGTAAGAATGTGTCTTCGGCTAGTACAGTTCAAATGATATAGATTTACAGATATTTGTTGAAATCCATACCTGCGTCACTTGAAGCAAAACCTTTGGAAGAACACCTTTGTATTTATGCCGCGATTTCACCTGCAAAAAACAGTGTATTTTCTTAAAAAGAACAAAGGAAGACTTCCAACACTTGTGTACAAAAAAAATAAAAATAAATAAAATAAAATCCTCACTTTTCCTTCATAGTTGTGACAGTGATTGTTGAACAGATTGTTCATATCTGGTAAAAGAAAAATATATCAAATAAATAAAACTGCATTCTGTTTAGTCAAGTGTTATATGCAGGAATGTAGCATAACAACTAATAAAACGACGTAAAAGAATAGATCAAAGTCTTAAACAAGCTCTATTTTGTGAATAAATTCACACATGACTGAGCTTACAAACAAACTTTAATATAATTAACAACAAACAGGACACAAAATACAGGATCTTACCTCGATCTAGATAAGACGATAAAATAATTGACTGCCGATAAAACCTAGAGTGTCCATCAAGATACCTATGCATTGAGACAGTTAAGAAAAGAAGCTGAAAAGAAACTTAAAATCCAATATTGTGTTATAACATATCCATATTTTAAGCTATTAGAGTTGGATACCAGGGTCTTATGCGCATTATATCGGTTCCATGTTGCTTTGATGGTATATGATTCAAGTGCTCAACAGCAGTACTCAAAAAGGACCAATTCTGTACAAGTGATTTCGACTATTTTAATACAGAAAAAACAATAAATTATACAGTAATAAATCCTTTTTCGACAGTTTACCTGCATTGCTAATACATCTGCATGGTCAATAATCAGCACCTATTCACAACAGTTCCTTATATTAGTAGCTTAGCAGGTAATAAGCAAGAAACAAGTGCGCTTATAAACGCTTTAATATAAACGCTTTAACAACAATATGAATTACCTCAATAGAGGACAAATAATCCACATCTTTTTCCTTTATAACTTTAGCTTCCTCAATTTTCTAGAATAAAAACAGATAAAATATTAACAGTGATAGAACTTACCGAAAACAATATAGAAACGATAAATGTGAAAAATGATGTGACAAATACGGATGTATCACTTTTTGGGCTCACCGATACGTATAACTTTGGACGACCAAGAAATGAGGTTATCCCCAAAATATCTTTGAGAAGTTTTCAAACAGCCCCTCACTCTATCTTTGAGACGGTGCTTTGTCGTTTGGACGACCAAGAAATGAGGTTATCCCCAAAATAAATACAATACCCGTTAGTGGAGCGCCTCGTGTCTGGGCAACCGGCCCAATCCGCATCAGTATACGAAAGTAGCGAGTTGGCGGAGGAGCCGTGGAGAGTTAACCCGAAGTGCGCTGTTCCCTTAATATATCTATTAATACGCATTAAAGCGTTCCAATGATCAATCCGAGGAGAGTGGATATGCATACAGACCTGCTGAACAGCATAAGAAATGTCGGGTCTGGTAAATGTGAGGTACTATAGAGCCCCTGCTAGGCTGCGAAACAAAGTGGGGTCATGAAATAAATCACTGGTTGTGGCGCCGAGTTTACTATTAGTGTCAACGGGAGTGGCCACGGGATTACAAGACTGCATACCGGCCGTGTAATGATCTCAGTCGCATAGGACTACTGGGAGAGAAACATGGAGTCTTTCGAACGAGTCACAGAGATGGCCAGAAAAAAACTAAGAGGACCTAAGTCCTTCATTGCAAATTCATTCGCTAATCTTGACATGAGCGAGTGCCGAAGCTTGTCAGACGAGGTAACAAGGAGAATATCATTTACATAGAGGAGAAGATAAGCTGTATGAGGGCCCCGATGAAGAGTGAATAGAGAGGCATCGCTCTTGCTGTGATGAAAACCAATAGATAAGACAAAATCAGTGAAACGCTGGTACCAGGCACGAGGCGCTTGCTTGAGGCCATATAGAGACTTTTAAAGCAAGCAAACATGGTCCGGGAATTGCTTGTTTCGAAAACCCATAGGCTGGTACATGTAAACTGTTTCATGGAGATTCCCATGAAGAAATGCATTGGTGACGTCCAGTTGATGAACCGACCAACGTTTAGAGAGAGCAATGGACAGTACCGTGCGTATAGTGGCCAGCTTAACAACCGGACTGAAGGTCTCTCCATAATCAATACCAACCTGCTGTAAACGCCCATCACAAGCTAACCGGGCTTTGTAACGCTCCAATGAACCGTCCGACCTGTATTTATGTTTAAACAGACACATGCTTCTAATAACATTCATATCTGCATGCCTAGGTACTAATTCCCAAGTTCCATTTCTAACTAGTGCATTGTACTCGGTAGATATGGCAGAATACCATTCCGGTATAGTCAAGGAATCGGTGGGGTTTTTAGGGAGGATTAAGACGGTAGGGGTGGTGGAAGCGTTTAGGTTGAAGGGTGTTTTCGGTTTATAAATCCCGCTCATTGAGCGAGTGTGAATGGTTCGGAGTGGCTGATTGGGTGGTTGCGTTGTTGGAATCTGTGTCGGGTGGGGAGGTTGGTTCGTGGATTAGCTGTTGGGTTGTAGGCTGTGGTTTGGGCCGGGAGAGGGTATGGAGGTGGGCGGATGTGAGGCTGGTGGTATTGGGCCTGGCGTGGGGTGGGCTTGTGGATTGGGCGAGTAGTTGGTTTGGATGAGTGAAGGATGGAGTGTACTCTTTATGTGGGGTGCTAAGTGATGAGGGAAATGGTGATCTAGAAAGTCATAGGTGGGCGTTGGTGCTATGGTCTGTTTAAATGGAAATGTGGTTTCGTCAAAAGGAACGTGTCGTGAAATATGTATCTGTTTGGTTTTCAAGTCAAGACAACGGTACCCCTTATGGGTAGGAGGGTATCCGAGAAAGACGCAAGGTTGGGCACGATGGTCAAGTTTGTGGATGGTAGTAGATGGAGTGAGTGGATAGTAAAGGCAACCAAAGACTCGAAGGTGGTCATAGGAAGGTGTTGCGTGATAAAGGATTTCGGTAGGTGTTTTATTTTTGGTGACTTTGTTGGGAAGGATGTTGAGGAGGTAAGTGGCGGTCTCAAGGGCAAAGTGCCAAAGATGGGTCGGGAGGGATGCATGGGCCATGATGGTGCGGATGATATTATTTATGGTTTTGATTTTTCTTTCGGCTTTACCGTTTTTGTGAAGAGGTGTATGGACAAAAACACAAGAGTCACAAACATGATTATTAAAATTGTCAAAAGAAACAGAAGTCTTAGTTTTTATTGAATGTAAAGTTTGACGTCCTGGGTGGCCAAGACGTTGGTGCCAGAGGTCAGCAGTGATGGCAGCAAAGGCAGTAGGTGGTGAGGAGGAGGAGGACCTGAGCACTAGAGGGTAGAGATCACCGCTGCTGTTGCATCGCAGGAGCGGAGTCCGCGACTTGAGGTCCTTCACAAGAAAGCCAAACGGATCAAATTCAACAGACCCAGAATTATCCCTAGTAAAACGACGAACTGAAATAAGGTTTTTAACTAATTTTGGGGAATAAAGTACGTTTTTAAGGACAAAGGGAGGGAAGGGTTTGGGCAGGTATTTTGTGCCTTGTCCTAAAACCGGGATTGTATTACCATTACCTACAATAATATGTTGAGGAATGCAAAAGTTAGAAAAGAAATGAAAATCACCTTTGTCATGAGACATTGTTGAAGAAGCACCCGTGTCCATGTATTGTGTCAGGTCTGGTTGTTGCAGGGACATCGTGTACATTGCTTGCTCGATATCGGTAGGAGAGTAGACGACATAATTATTCTGAGATGGGGCTGGGCCTAAAATACCTGCTTGTTGGGCCGAACTGTTGTGAGGGGATTTGGTCATTGGAAATGGGCAGGGGGGAGTAGGGTGATTGGGCCAAGTAAAGTTGTGACCTTGGGTGAACGGCTGTGAGTGGGCCAAGGGAAAAGAAAAATGTGGCGAGTGGTAATTTTGGTTGGTGGGCCATGAGGGTAGTAAGTAGGATACGTAAGTGGCATGTATGGATACTGTGGTGATGGAGGCCGACCGTAACCCCCACGGCCACGGCCCCGGCGACCGGAGCGGCCACAGCCTCGACCGTAGGAGCGGTCGGGGGGTCGGGTATTATCAGTTGAGGTGTTTCGGGAGGTGGTGGCGGTTAAGGCGGAGGAAGCGGTTTTGACAGATTGTAAGGCTCTCTCGGCTTTGTCGGATTCGGCTTGGATCAGTTTTGATCGTGCAACATAGAATGACGGTAGTGGTGACATGTTTTGGAGGATGGTTGATATGCCTTCATATTGCTCATTTAATCCCGCAAGAAGTTGTAAAACCAACCGGTCACCATCAACCGGTGCATCGACATTCGCCAATTGATCGGCCAAAACCTTTATGGCTTGACAATAAGCCGACATATTAGGGAAACCGTCTAACCTCGTGTTGGAAAATTTGTGCATGAGATGGATCGCCCGAGCACTCTTGTTGTCATGAAATAGGTCTTCAATAGCAACCCGCGCTTTATGGGCATTCGAGGTGTGGTTGATGATGGTGTGAAGTAGGTCGTTAGAGATCGTAGTGTATAACCATTGTAAGACAATGGCATCAATACGATCCCATTCATCATTGGCAGTGGAGGATTCAGTGGCGGTCGGTGGTGGTCTGGGTTTAAGGTGGTCTTCAACCATAAATGCTTTGCAATGGATTTTAAAGAGGGTTGCTCAAGAAGCATACTGAGATGATTCGATTTCTAGTGTGATAGGGATGAGGTTCTTGATATTAGAAAAGTGGTGGCTAGGAGAAGTCATGATGGGAGACTAAGGATATATAGCAGAAGGGATTTTAGAGTCAAAGGTGTGGAATTCGGTGGTCAAAGGTAACTGCCGAAGAAAAAAGAATTAATGGTAGAAGGTTTCTTTTGGTGCGGCAGAAGGGTAGGATCAACAAGAAGGGAGAAGAAATTTAGGGTTAGTGGTCTTTGATACCATGATAGGATTGATACCTTGGTCTTCTCTCTATTGATTATCCAATATATAATACAATTGTGCCCCTATAATTATGGAAGGGATATACATCAAATATATACATCAAATATATTTACAATTGATTATGCTATTAGTTTTAAAGGTTGAGTTATTCTACAAAAGCTACGAAAAATAAGAAGGGTGAGAAGGATACAAAAAACACAATATATCATGAAATATGACACAATGAAGCACAAAATATAACACAGTGCCAAAAAATATAGCACAATGCTGAAGAAAAAAGACACAATGAATTGAAAAAATGACACAATGATGAAAATAGAAAAAGACACAATGGTACATAAAAGACACAGTGATATAACGCATATTTTAAAAACTACAAGCTAAAACCCCAAAAAAACAAATACCTAAAAACTAGCGTCGTAGGGTTCGATAAAACGATTTCAATGTCGCTTGAATGAGTTCAATCGGAGGCCGTTTGATACCCTTCCTACGACTTCCTATTTTTCTTTCACTGTGTATTTGATCCTAACCCTTAGTTTTAATATATTAATAGGACTTATTGTTTTAGATTATATTCCACAGCTTGTTGCCCGCCTACCCGTTATCTTGATGTAATTTTCTTTGTCCTGGAATGAAAGATATCAAATAGTAAAGCCTATTATCCCAAAAATAAGCCATTGATTTCTCGGGCTCTGCAAGTCACTGTGAACATTGTTTTAATTAAATAAATTTATACATAAATATATATAATTTGACACAGGAGTGTATGCATCACCATTTTTTAAAGTTTAAATACAATTGTGTGAAAATATGTTTTATCCATTCTATGTGAACACTAAAAAAACACTAATAGTGTTACCAGTTACGTAACCATTTTGTTTTGGTGACGTCGTGATGGTAGCATAACACCACCTTACATGCTATAAAAGGTTTTTTAAATGCAATAATTATTATCTAATTAATTTATATTTAGCTTTCTAAAAAATTACGTGCAATGATCTAAGACTCCCTAACCATAAATTACTCTATCCTATCAAAAATTTTCTGGAATTTTTAATTAATAGGTCATTACATATTCTTTGTTGACTTCAGTTCATCAAATTACAGATCTAGAAAAAAACATTGACATTAAGATCAGAATGAGTAAATACGATTATGTAATAAGCGATCTACCAATTTACAAAGCTGCATTAAACGACGACTGGGATTCGGTTAGTGAATTGTTCAAAAAAGATCCAAGTCTAATGACGAAACAGATAACATACTGGTGGGAGACCCCGTTACACATCGCGGTTGGGACAGATCGCTCCCACTGCTTCGTCAAGAAGCTTGTGGAAAGTATTGTTGCGGTCGGTCCAAAGGATGGTTTGTTTGTGAAAAGTTATGGAGGAAACAACCCGCTCCATTATGCTGCTAAGGTTGGAAACACGACTGCTGCAAAGCTTTTGGTAGAGCAGGATGCGGATATATATGACTAGAGTTCCAAATCCGTATGGTAATACGCCGTTGAAATTGGCTGCGTGGCATGGAAACAAGGAGACGCTAATATACTTGTTGAAGGTGACTCGCGATTTGCTTCCTGATGAGGAAGGTGTTAGTCCGTACTCTGGAGTCGCTGGTGGAGATCTCATTACTCTCACAATTATGGCTGGATTCTACGGTAAGACTGGATTTTCCTTTTTAGGTTTAGGAGAACGTTGATCGAACTGGTCGTCTTACCTATCAATTGGCCTGACCGGTCCAACTGGTCGGACCGTATATAAGAACTGGATGGTGTCATAAAACTAATACGGTAAAATTTGAAAAAAATATTAAAAAAAATCAGGTTCAACCCCTTAAAAGCCTGGTTCAACTGGCCGGTTCACCGGTTCAACTCCTGGTTCGTTGTACACCCGGTCCAATACTTCGAGCCCGGTTCTCGGTCCGACCGACCGATCTGGGTTTCAAAACACTACTAGGTAGTCTGTCGGGGGTTGGGTAAACAAACTTTAACGTCTGCTTATAAAAGTAGCAGACTCCAAATATTTATTTTCTTTTCTAACAATTCATTTATTACGTAAATTTGATTTTTTCTCTAATAAACTAAGTGCATGCTTTTTTAAGAAAAATTCATTTAACATATATATAATTAATCTCAAAATCTTTGATAATTTAACACATTATCTTATGTTTCATGTTTAATTAATTTAAGAATAAGAATTTAATTATATATATCTTGGGTTGAAATTGCATGCAGATGTGGCTTTAGATATAATCAATATGCACCCAAACATAGTGTTGGAAAACGACAGGAACAACCAATCGGCTTTGCAAATATTGGCTCAAAAACCCGAAGTTTTTCCTAGTGGAAGCACTCTTGGATTTTGGGGACATTTGATATATTCATGTAATGGTGTAAATCTTTTTTTTTTTATTAATACCATCTCTATATATATTACAAATTAAATTTCCTTTCGGTTGTGGTTTTCAATTTTGTTGTGTTTGTTTAATTGGTGCAAGTGATTTCTGTGAAGAAGAGTGAAGGAACTACTGAAGCCAAACTCAATATCTCGTTTCGAATTTTTAACAAGGTATAAATATCTGGTTTTCTTTCACTTATATTACATGTTTTACAAATGTAATACGGAAGGGTGTGTTTAGTATTAGCAAACTTTTTCAATGAATTAGAATTTGACAAATAGACTTAGAATTTAATTGAATTGGAATCTATCAAAGAATTTGAATCTATAATCCATTTTGGTGCAAAACAATCATAGAGGAATTGTAATCTACCACTATGGCAGCCACCTACTGGTTGTGTCGCCCTCGCACCACTGACCACTACCTGCACCACCTCCATCCGCGGCGGTGAGTTGACGATAGTGAGTGATTGTAGATTCCAACTAGGAATGAATAATTTCTTTACATGAAGTTTGAGTGAACTAATTTCAATTACAACTCTTTTGTCAATTAAACACAATGATATGAAATTTAAAATTCAATTCTAACAAATTAATTCAACAAAGAAACCCATTGAATTTGGTAAGCCAAACACACCCTAAGATTTAGGTGTTTGAAATCCTAAGCCGACTAGAGACACATGGTAAAATGCCTTTTTAAGACATGTTTTGTTAATAGTACTTAAGCAAGTATTATATTCTGATACATTCTCAAGTACATAGTTTTGAGGGTATTTAGAATTGCATATCATATTCAAATTGCCAATTTTAAGAAGTAAACAAATAAGCAGTTTTATTAAGCAATACCAAAATCATTTCGTAAAAGGCATAACATGCTCTCATCCGATACACATACACATACACATACACATACACATACACATACACATACACATACACATACACATACACATACACATACACATACACATACACATACACATACACATACACATACACATACACATACACATACACATACACATACACATACACATACACATACACATACACATACACATACACATACACATACACATACACATACACATACACATACACATACACATACACATACACATACACATACACACACATTATAAATTTTAAGCCTTTCTGACATTTTATCTTAACAGTTTATTGCTGGATTTTGGAGCTTGGTTGGATACGTGGGTAATATACATGCAATTACAATTTTTTAAGGTTATGTATGTATCAAAATATACCATCTCTTACTTTTGACATATACACTTTTTTTCTAAATATAGCTCCATCAATCAAGAAGATCCATGATATCAAAGTAAATCATAATATGAGTCGGTTACTGGCAGAGCGTATTTGCAAAATTGTATTAGAAACGGGCAGGCACGACATAATTTGGAATATTTTAGGATCTTCAATAGCTACAGCTGTGAATTATGGGATTCATGAAATTATTGAAGAATGCATAGTAACCTACCCAGGCTTGATTTGGTACGATGTTGGCGGGTTTTATTTGTTTCTTGCAGCAATTAGACAACGCCAAGAACGAGTGTACAATCTTGTGTACCAAATGTCTCGCCACAAAATATTTGCAGCAGTAGAACTTCATGAGGGAGAAAATGCATTACATATAGCTGGAAAGTTAGCTCCACCACATCGACTTAATGTTGTCACAGGTGCTGCTTTGCAGATGCAACGCGAGCTTCAATGGTTTAAGGTAATTACCAATGATTTCGTAATCCACTACTCTTCGAGTCAGCCACTAGTTCCGACTCTTTCTCTCTCTATATATATGATCGAAATCTTCACAAATTGCAATTTCATCATTTTTTGTTCATAACAAATACCATGCATTTTTATGTAGGAAGTTGAAAAATTTATAGAACCTTCATATAAAGAAGCTTTAAATAATGATGAGACACCAAGAACACCAAGAATGGTTTTCACTGATGAGCATAAAGATTTACTTAAAGAAGGGCAACAATGGATGAAAGACACAGCATCTTCATGTACAGTGGTAGCAGCTCTCATAGTAACGATGGCATTTGCAGGTGCATTCACTCTCCCAGGCGGAAATCAAGATGATGGCAAACCGATTTTCTTAACCTTCAACACGTTTATGCTTTTTATCGTATCAGACGCTGTTGCATTATTTTCTTCATCAACTTCAGTGTTGATGTTTTTAGGGATTCTTACTTCCCGATATGCAGAAGATGACTTCCTTTACGCCTTGCCAAAAAGATTGACGATTGGACTTCTTTCGTTATTCATGTCGATAGCAGCAACTATGATTGCATTCAGTTCAGCTCTTGCACTCGTACTTAGAGGTAAAGTTACATGGGTTGCAGCTCCACTTGTTATAGCTACGAGTATTCCTGTTTGTTTATTTGGATTGCTGCAATTTCCATTACTTGTGGAGCTAGTTAAATCTACATATGGAAGAAGCATTTTTCACCAGCAGAATCCTCGAATGATTCATTAGCTCGTTCCCAACTCCTTTGGAATACCATATGGGTGTTACCGACTTAATCACCAAACCGGTTAATGGTCTACTATACTTGTGTTTATTGTTTAATGGTCATGACTTATTTATGTTTTAGTTTCGTGTATTGGTATGTAGGCAATGAACAAATGGTTCGGTTTGTATAAAGTGCACTTGGGCAATGTATGCGTTGCATGAACTTGAAGGATAGTGACGGTTTATCTCAAAATTGGTCATGAATCGGTGTGTCAGTTTCAAGGCAACGTTCATAAGCATTTAGGATGTCAAATAACAACCGTTGCATTCATTCAGTTTCAAAACTAGCTTGTTCAAATTAATGATTTTGTTTTTTTTCCGAAAATCAATAGAGAAACGATGTGAACATTGTGATCTTTACACAAAACTTGTCATTTTTATAGAGTGGCCACACATTAAATTTTATTTAATTCTTTATTTTTTTCTTCCTTTAACCAATTTACATGTCTCAACACTAAATTTTAAAAAAGTTATCATACAAAGTTTAATAAAGTTATCGTATTGACCTTAAACTTCAATAACGTTCTCTTCTTTTTCTTTACAATTTTACAATACAACCACTGAACTTTAATAAAGATGTAGTTTTGGAGTTTCTAGTGACTTTTGTGTGGCGACATCATGAAGTTTTTAACAGTTCTGACTTTTTATATAAAGTTTTGAATAATATCAACGTCCCGCCACATGGTGTTTGTTTATGTTAAGATTTGTTTTTCATAAAGATTTGAACGCCCTCACCAAGGTGCGAGTTTGTGTTAACATTTTGACGTTACTTTTAGTTAAAAACCTTTGCCCGTGCTTGCTATATATAAAAAAGACATAACGGTCTCATGAAATAAAACAAAATAAAAAGTTTGTTTTCTATAACTACCGAAAGTTACATATTTAAGAATCAAAACTTTTGAAACCTAAGTTCTTTATAATGCTTCAGCCTACACAGTGTGCGTGTGTGAGAGGAAGTGAAGCCCCTTCATGCCACCTACATCACCCTGGGAGCAGCGTGGAGCATGGTGTGGTCAAAAGAGATGGTGTTGTTAGAAATAAGTGTTAAATTATCGATTATTTAATGCGACCATCAAAGTATGATCTTAAGAATTACACTTTGGATTTTGAATAAAAAAGAATAATTAATCATTAAATATTAACAATCACGAAGTAACTTTAGACACACACCAACAACCACCACCTACCATTTCACCAAGAGTTACATTTTTGGTGAAATATTTAGTGGAAAGATTATTTGGAATAATCGGTATTGACCGTTTAGAGAAACAATTATACGGGTTGTGGATTAATTATTTAACAATTAATCGTTTAAGGACGTTAACTAAAGGATGTTTATTATCAGGATAATAAATATACGGTAGAGTTGTTAAATAATAGTAGTTATATTATTAGATAATAATACATAGATTTATATATTATTAAATAGTTAACTATACAAAAGTAAAAGGTGGAGAGTAATCAAGGTTAAATCCTAAGGAAGCAAGTCTAAACATGGGTGACTAGAGTGTAAATGAGATGATTATATAATCATCTCGTTCACCTAACCTTAGAATAACCTTGCATACCCTAACCACCAAAGAGATTAAAGAAGTTTTAATAAAAAAAACACATACTAACAACCACCGCCTACCACAGTCGGCTCCCACCTTCGATGACAGGCCGGTCCACCCACGGCCGACCACCCCTCCATGCATGTGCCACCGTGCAACACGAACTGAACCACCCACAGCTGCCCCTTCTCCGTTGCGTTACCCCACGCACCGCTGCCGTAAGCCACTAGGTAGGTGCCTTGATTCTCATGCCTCTCGTCTTGGTGTTCTGGATTGGATCTAGTACGCGCGTTTTTGGGTGTTGGAACTAGAAGTTGGTGTTTTTGGTGATTTGGCTAACCAATTTTATTCAAAACCAAACCTTGTAACACCATGTATAGTGGGGAGTGAAATTTGGAGCCACTCGTTTTGGCATTTTTTGACAAGTGACATATGGGTTCCACTAGAGGCTTGAAATGGCTTGAATTTCACATGAGATGTGATTTGGTGTGGTGTGAGTGTGTGTATAAAGATATTAAATTTCAATTAAAAAAAAAAAGAAGTGGCTATCAATTGGTTGAGACGGTGAATGAGGGATTTAATTGGTTGAAAGTATACCCTTCCCGTGAATTTTTTCACGCCTCCTCCTCCTGACCACATTCAGCGCCCATTCACATGGAGGGGGGCGGTGTGCAGGGAGCGAATGGGGCTTGAAAATGCCCTTTAACACCCTCTCACCGTGCCACTACATATGGTCTAATATTCCTGTTGCCTCAATATCCGTGCCACAACCCGCGGTTTGTATACATCTACAGGTTCAAATTCAATAATAAAAAAATTGTGGAATTATTATTTAGTTTTCTAAATTACGTGCAGCGATGTGATACAAGATGCTCTAGTTATAAATTATTACTCTGTATTATTAAGAATCTTCAGGTGTTTTTAATTCCTCGGTCACACATGTATGCTGAGTTGCATTCAGCTCATCAAATTGCATATCTTCGTTTCGAGATCTGCAGAAGATTGACATTCAGCTTATACAAATTTGATAATTATAACTAATTACGATCATGTAATCAGCGATCTATTAGTTTAAATACAATAATAAAAAATAATCTGGAATTTATATTAAGCTTTCTAATGTACGTGCCACGATCTAAGATGCTCTAATTAATAATAATTTTCATAAATTACCGTCTTCTGTATATGTATAATAAGTTGACTTCAGTTCATCAAATTGCTGATCTTAATTTCGTGATCGAGCAGAAGATTAGCATTCAACTAATACAACTTTGATCAGAATGGCTGATGACGATCATGTAAAAGATATAGACATTTACAAAGCTGCATTACGTGACGATTGGAATTCCGTTAGAAAATTGTTCGAAGATAATCCAAGTCTAATGACGAAACGGATAACACAAGTTGGGGAGATGCCATTACACATTGCGGTGGGGACGAATAGCTCCCACCGTTTCGTGGACAAGCTTGTGAAAGATATTGTTGCTAGGGGTGAAAATCATATGTTGTTTAAGGGGAATAAGTATGGAAACAACCCGCTCCACTTCGCTGCTATGGTTGGAAATATGCATGCTACAAAGCTTTTGTTAAAGCACAACCCCGATAAGACACAGACACGAGTTCGGAATGAGGACGGTAACATGCCATTGCAATTGGCCGCGTGGCATGGAAACAAGGAGACGCTAGAATACTTGTTGAAGGAGACTCCAGACTTACTTCCCGATGAGGAAGGTGTTAGTCCGTACTCTGAAGTCGCTGGCGGAGATCTCATTACTCGCACAATTATGGCTGGATTCTACGGTGAGTCCCCGATATATTTTGATTTTGACCTAATTTAGATAATTTATGAAGGTTTAATTTCAGAGGGTGTTTGGGATTGAGTTACAAAACAACTTATTGATTTATTGGTTTTTTCCAAAAGCCAATAAGTCAATAAGAAATTCTGGCTTTTGGCTTGTGACTTTTGGTTATTTTACCCTAATAAGTTAAACCGAACAAACAACTTATTGACTTATTGATTTTTCGCACCATAAAAGCTAATCCAAATACTTTTTTAGAAACTTTATTTAAAGAGTCATAAGTCAATAAGCACTTCTGACAAAATTACTTTTGAAGTAAAATAAGCAATCCCAAACACCCTCTTAATGGTTTGGATAAAACTGTGGAAGGATATAAACAAAAGTAACATGGCCGGGTGGGCCAATAAGAGAAGAAAAGAATAAACCTTAGTTAATTGTACAGAGATAACTATTAGTTTGAATTAACAGGTTTATTTAGACTTTTTTTTGAAAGGTAAACTTTTATAAACGCAAAATCGACACGATCCTATGTCTCCAAGAAAGAGACAAAAAACCGGCCAACAACCGAACTACATTTAGTCAAATTTACACAAAGAATCCCATTCTATAGTACCCTTAGTGTATATCTACATCTAAACCAAAGAAAGCTTAACGTCTTTATCTCCAAAGTTTATTTAGACGTTTTAGTTATCAGTTAATTAGGGGCTAGATTTGGTATTGATTTAGGGGTTGTTTGATTGATTAACTGCTGAATCATTAAAACGTCTGAATGGTTAAGAGGTCTGAATAGTTAAGTGCTGAATCATTAAGTTGGACATCTTAATGGTTAGTTTTCTTGTCCCACGAATTGGTAGGAGAGCATCATTAAGGTTCAACCTTGTTTAATACTTAATGGTTTAGCAATATATCAAATCTTAATGGTTCAGCCTTAACCATTCCATTCAGAAACTGAAACAAACGCGTTGAATGCTAAATCATTCAGCGCTGAATGGTTCAGAGCCTCCTTAAGAGGCTTACCAAACAACATTTTAGGATAACTTGTTTTTCAAGTTATTATTTTAGTATAAATATAGTGTTAAGGTATGTAATTATGTGATTATTTTGCTAATTTATTCATTATAAATAAACATGAAAAGAGGCGTGTACATAGAGTTCTTGCAAAATCATTGTGATTATTGTGTTTTTTTATCCATTTATTTCTATCATTTTCATCGATTAATTACGTATACGAATGGTTATCATTTATTTCCAAAAAATGATAATCATTTTTTGGAAGCAGCCTCTCTATTTCTTAGGAATAGAGGTAAGGTCTGTCTATATTTTACTCTTCTCAGACCCTACCAATAGTTACACCCAGGGACGGATCTAGAGTGTAAGCAGGGGTAACGTCCGTTACCCCTCAACTTTTTAGGCATAGTGTATTTTTAGTGTATTTTTTAATTTCTTTTACATGTTTTGTATTACGTTACACGTGAAAATTATGATATGTTACCCCTGAAATCTTGGTCTAGATCCGCCACCGGTTACACCATTTGTGGGATTTACTAGGTATGGTTGTTGTTGTTGTCGACGACTCATGATTATCATTTGATAATTCTTCACACAATAAACATAAAAGCTTTGATGCATGTTTTGTTTGGCTTTTTAAATAGACAACTTTAAAAGTTGCAGGATACCTCCTTTATCGAAGTTTTTGTTGCAGGAAACATCCTTTAATGAACTTTTGGTTGCATAAAACGACCTTTACTACTAACGGTGTTAAATTATCCTGTTAAGTTACCCTCACATGCCAAGCATGTGAGGGTATTTTCGACAATTTGTATTTAAAGGACCTTTTCTGCAATTAAAACAAAAATAACAACATAACAATAAAGGAGGGACTAAACTTGTCAAAGTTTGGAAGTTTTTAAAACAAACTCATCCTCTCTCTCTCAGACTCGTTTTTCCGGCGATGGTCGCCGCCGGCGACCACATTCCGGCCAAGTACTCCGACGAAGGTCAAAAGGCGGTAATTTATTTTCACAACAGTATAGTGTTTTCTAACATTTTCACAACAGTAATTTATTTTCCACAAACATCCAAAGCCGATGGCTCACAAATTCAGGCTTTTAATCTCTAGAAGATAACACCTGTGCAAAGATCTACACGAGATAACAATTTCCTAGATTTTTGTCTAAAACGCACAAAAGAGGATCTTTTTCAACTATTGCCATAAGCGAATATAAAAAAGATTCAATAAGATGGTACTAGAATTAAGTACCTCAAACAATGCTCTGAGTTCTGAATCCTCAACGTTACTATTGATATTATGCACAAATAAAGTTCTTGAAGGATGTTCTCCATACGGGTGTTCTCCAGCAACGGTCCCCGGCTCCCCGCACCATTTGCAAGATTGAAATGGGCCAACCCGTTACCAACGACCCCATCGCCCAGGCTCACCTTTGAAATGCCCAAATTCAAGTTATCCATATCAGATTCAAGTTCCATACCCCCTCCACTTCCAAAAAAATCATATTCTTCTAACTCATCTGCACGGTTAGTTAAAGCATTGACGTCAAAACCGTCAATGACACCAGCTAAAAGGTCGTCTTCATCAGGTAACAAGTTTCCAATTGCATGATTTGCAAGATCTTCTAGCAAAACATTGCCTTCTAAAGATTGAAGATCGTTCTCCGGATTATTCGATATAACTGCATTTCAAAACAATCAATAACATTGAGAAAATGTTGGCAGCAATTAAAAATTCTATTGGTGATGTAATAAATATATTAGACGAATCTTATTTGAAAGAGGGTGCATACACTTCTCATGGGGAAGAACTGGTAACGAACTTGAAAAAAGAGAAGCATCACTTGAGGCATCATTATAATTATCAGATCTGGATAACATGTCCTTTGCCCTCGTTCCAACCGCTTTTGAATAATTCATTGATGTTATTTTTGGCCGGAATGTGGTCGCCGGCGGCGACCATCGCCGGAAAAACGAGTCTGAGAGAGAGAGGATGAGTTTGTTTTAAAAACTTCCAAACTTTGACAAGTTTAGTCCCTCCTTTATTGTTATGTTGTTATTTTTGTTTTAATTGCAGAAAAGGTCCTTTAAATACAAATTGACGAAAATACCCTCACATGCTTGGCATGTGAGGGTAACTTAACAGGATAATTTAACGGCGTTAGTGTAAAGGATGTTTCCTCCAACAAAATCTTCGATAAAGGAGGTATCCTGCAACTTTTAAAGTTAAAGGACTAAACCTGCAACTTTGGGTAAACATAAAGGACGTTTTCTGCAATTTTGTCTTTTAAATATAGGGTTGAATTTGGTAATGCAGATGTGGCGTTAGATATAATTGAAAAGCACCCAGACATCGTGTTCCAAAAGGACAGTAGTAAGAAGTCGCCGAAAACTGCTTTGGAAATACTAGCTCAAAAACCTGAAAGTTTTGCAAGTGGAAGGAGGCTTGGACTTTGGGGAAGCTTTATCTATTCATGTAGGTCTTTGTTCTCATCTATCGCTATATTACATTAACAAGGTTAGATCTCTGTGTAATAGTTATAGTCTGTTTAAACAATGGAAATATTACGTAGTTAATCATAAAGCTTCTGAAACTGTATAACAATTTTTGAGATAAGAATTTTTTTTTTTTAAAACCAATTATAATTTTTTTTTATATAAATATTACCGATTTTCATTTCAACATAAAGGGACAAATTACATAAGAATAGTAGGTAGACGGACAACAAGTTGCGCCGCCACCCCCTTCTGGATAGAGAACCCTAATCTAGAGAAAACAAATCCTCGCCCCTGGGGAGTCGAGAAGTTGCTGTAGACCACTCGCTGGACTCTCGTCAAAAACCTGATCGCTTCCGATGCCAATGAGCCAAAAGTATCAAAGGCTAAAGGAACAAAAGCATGTTGGTTATCCTTGCACGCTTTAGCTGTAACAACCCGGGTCAGACCCCTAAAATTTTTTCGTGTTTTAGAGTCGTGTAATAATAAAAAAGTTAACTAAAATAAATATTAGTTGTGTCGAACATGTACGAAATTGAAAACCGAACCAGATGATATAAATGACATTATTATAGACACGTTGCGAGACCGAGTTAAAACGCGTAAACGAACCCGAAACCCACCCGATCAAAACCGGGTGAGTCACCAAAGGAGAGAACACTTGTTCTCCCCTCTTGGTGACACACACCATTGTTTCTTTTATAAAAATCTACACACACACAGCCTGTGTGTTTCATTCTACACCACACACACAAACATAACTAGAGAGAGAAAGAGAGAGCTCGAGAGAGAGGAGGAGACCGGTGGGTCTCCGCCGCCCTCGGCGGTGCTCCGGCGTCCAAAACACCACCACAACCTCACCCATCCCACTAACCACTATTATTATTTAGAGAGAGAGAGATGAATCTGAGAAGAAGAGAGAGAGAGGCAGAACGAAAGAGAAGCAGAAGACGATCGAGAAACCATAGATATTACCGTGCAAGTACGATCAGGGACTAGTTTTAGTTAATGACATTGTATTATGTAAACCAAATTATGTTAATAAAGTTAGTTATTATTGTACCGCTTTCGCTGTTGCTTGCATTCGCGAGAATGTTGTATCAAACTGTAATTTCGTCCATGCCCCCTATGGCCGGGTTGTGACATTAGCGTGCTTTGCCACCTTGTTCGACTCTGCTCTAAGTACCGTTTGCCCCGGCACGAACCCACTCTCCCTGAAACCTGCTAAAGGGGACAGACCCGTAAGGTCCACGCATGCGTGTTTCCCACATTCCCAACCAAACACTAGCAGGTCAGCCGGACGTAGAGTGGACCTCCCTTTGGCCGGGTCTGTAAGAAAGTTAACCGGTGCCTCTTTCTTTGCCGAAAAATTAATATTTTTTGCTATTTTAAAAAAGTTCGCAATTTTTTTTTAATTTTTTCGTTAGTTTTTTACCTTTTTTTATAATTTTACATATTTTTTATAATTAGTTTAAATTTTTCTTTGTAATTCCTTTTTGTAATTTTCATATTTTTTTCGTAATTTTATTTTTCCTAAATTTTTCTCAATTTTAAAAATATATTTTCCAATTTTTTAATCCATGTTGTTATTGATATTCCAAGTCAACATTTAAAAAAATAACCAAATAAAAGTCATATGGATTGATGACTTTATTAATGGGTAAACTATCTATGATTTGAACATTAAAATAACTTTAGTTACCTAATTGGAACAAATTTTTTTTGAGTGACTTGATTAGAAAAATCCTTAAACTATGTTACTATTTAGCAAAATTACCCCATATATTAATTATGATAAGTTAAGACTTTAAACGTCAGATCAGAAAATTATTAAAAGTGGACGGAACCATATGTTTGTGGCAAACCTCAGGGATGATTACTCAATACACTTTCTAGCATACCTGAAATGATGAAATTACTTTTCACATTAGGTGTAGGTTCGTTTTCTTATCAAACAAGAAATTGATTCACTTGGATTTTCTCAAATATAAAGGCGGAAACAATATAATTGAGTATAGAAGATTATAGATAAGATGTAGGACAATACAAGTAGAAGATAACTCGCAGTTATACTATCAAATCACTCGGATTGATTTCTCATACAGAGCAAAAGTTTACACTCTCTAAAACACACACTTAAGAGAAGACACAAATGAGAGAGCTTTCTATGAGGGTGAGAGGCTGGGTTATTTATACCTTCCCTCAGTCTCCTCAGGCCTATAATTCACAGTTTTGCCATTGGAAATACAAAAGTAAAGATCAAAGCAAAATAAAAAAAGATAAACGACATTAGGCTAGGGAGATATGCAGTAACAGGTTTTCAAGAAACAGGATAAATAGATTACTAAAACCAAATATCTTCTAATAAAAAACTTAGGGAGCGTTTTACGTAAGTGTGTTGTGGTATCCTACGTGGATTGCCACATATATAGTTGCTTAATATATAATACTGAATTTCGAGACCCTATTTTGTTTCGCGTATTATAAAACTTGTAATTTATGCTGCTCGTTTGTAAAAAATTGTTCGCATTGTCGTAATGTATTTGATAGTTCTCTTTTGGTTATGGTTTTGATGTTTTTTCGTTTTTGGTGCAAGTGATACCTGTGAAGAACGATGAAGGAACTACTGATCATAGCAAGGTATAAATCTCTAGTTTTCATTGATATTTTATATACTGTTAGAAAACCCAAACTACCTTTATACTACAATTGACACCCAAATTATATAAAAACGTAATTTGGACCGCTTAAGATTTCCATGCCAAAGAACTAAGGCCTATTAAGCTCTTGCAATGCTTGACTTAGCCCCAAGTTTAGTTCACATGTGAATGAAATCTAAAGTACGTGGAAGGGTTGATATTGATGAAAGGCAAAAGTTAAAGAATGCTTAAAGATAATTCTAGATGAATTATTTAGAGATAAATCTTAGCTTATTATTTAAGAGTAGGGTTTACTAATTTTGTCAGTAAAGCAATTAAGAGATTCAAAATCTTTTATCTTTAAAGCTTCAAAATCCGATTCAAGTGTTTATACTCTTTATTCTTTGACTTTTTTATGCCTAAAAATCGTGCCTTTAAGTCTTCCTAAATATCTTTAGCATTTGTATCCTTGAAATTTGAAGAACATTTTCTTGGGGCATAGCTTAAAAAAGATATGCAATAGCTTTGTATTTTTGGTTGTGTCAATTTTTCCTGTTTATTTAGTTAAATCCCATTAACAATAAACATTGCCTTGATTTTTGTAGACCATATATTATAGTTTGCAGAATTCAGAATCGGGCATTGGAAAGTTACTGAGTTTAGTGGCTTCCTTTTCTCCATATTGGTTAATAGATTTTAGGTATTTTGTCTTCAACTCCCCTGGTTTCAGATCAAAATTGATAACATCCTAACTTGCTAAAGACCAAATTATCTTTCAATCATCAACTTCTTCATCTGATTTGCTGTCAATTTAACAATTCATATCAAATTCGTATTCTTACTTTGTCTGTGACTAATTTGATATCAAGTTTAACGATTTCGGATCAAATTCCGTCGCATAGCGAATCAAAACCTTTATTTCCAAGACAACGTCCCACTGGGTTTCCAATTATAGGACTGTTTTCTCTCAAATGAGAATTGAATTACTTGTGTATGCTAGATCTGAAGGCGGAATTTAACGTATCTAGTTGTTATTAGTCACATGAATATGTAATAAACGATAAACAATAAGACAACATGATCACACAAAAATTTGACAGCACTTCAACGTATTGTAGCTTAGAGTGAAAAAATTACAAATGAAGAAGCAAAGGTCCAAGTGTGGGCTTCATACGCCTAAGGGTCCAAGTGTATGGACTCCATAAGCTTGACCCTTTACAAGGATCAACACCTAAAGTATGAAATACATCCGAAGAGCTATTGAAACTAGATAAATACAAACCAAATAGTATCTAGATCATATAATAAGCTAGGGACACGAACGGAACTGCATCTATAGACTCCCCTTGTACCTAGCTTTCCAAAACGAAATATCAGCAACCAACAATCTTCATCAACAGCAACCAAAGCAATCTTTAGAGTATGGCCCTCTTCATCTTCAACCATTCACATCCTGACTGAACTTCATTGATAAAATAGAAACGTACCACCTGCTGGAATTTAATAGCTTGATCTATGTATAACACATCAAAATGAATCTCGTTGACGAATAGAATCTTGATGTCGGTCTTTGAATAGTTACGTAACCACATAGGATCCAAAACTTTAATCTTCCTGCATAATGTCCCTTCACTCTTTAGCACAATAACAGCTTCACCAGTCTTGAAACGTAATACCAGAACATGAACTTATCGGTGAAGTTTTGTTCCACTGGCTTCATAGGAACTTCTTTCATTGTCTTGGGCTGTTCAATCTTTGTCTTCCAGATAGGAGCCTTTAGACTTGGATAGTTCTTGGTATTGTAGCTTTTATGGTATTGCGGCTTTATGTATCTCCAACCATAACGACTTTCTAGTTGTAGCTGTTGTGCAAAATGTTGATATTGTGAACTTTTGTCACTGTTCAGCATGTCGATACGACATATCTACGATATTCCAGATTGCAGGCTCTTCATATGCTGAATATACTTGAAGAACTGAATACCTATTTACCACTTAATCGCTAATAGGGGTGTGAAGAAAACCGAATTCACCGATCCATAACCAAAATTACCAAAGTAACCAAACCAATATAACCAAATTGAAACATTAACCAACGAGCCGGTTTAATGGATATCTGAAAACCGACATTAGCGAGTCGGTTAGGGCTACGGAAATTTTCACATCCGTCATAACCGAACCGAACCAAAACAAAGTTTAGTACATATATGGATCTCCATTATAATCTTCAAAATCGATTAATCAAAACCAACACATGCACACCCCTAACCGCTACACACTGCAACTCAGAATATACACCCAACAAATTACCCTTCTCTTCTAATGACCTGTGTTCATCTTGTAAGATTAGCATGAGGCTTAGAGGGAATCTTCGCATAATTTCATCTAGAATTGGCTCTGAGATAGACCGAATGACCTCATCTGACTTCTGAATATCTTCTTTTCTCAACCCACCTACATTGTTACATATCTTCAATCTCCACATCATCATACTGCTTATCTTCAGAGGAATCCCTAACCGACGCTTTAGGAAATTTATTCTGGACTTCTCATGCCTAAGATTAAACATTTTTGCCACAATTTCAATTGGCAAAGGCTCTGGAGGAATTTCCCATTCTTCTAAGTCCTCATTAACCAGTTGTGGATAGGTAACACATTTTCCATAGTCGTCACTCAAGAATAACTCTAAAAATGAAGCAGTAAAATCTACTGGTACAAACACCTCTTTGATGTGTTGAGCCAGTGTTGTCTACATATCAACAGGCTCCCCTGAGTGGAAACTCCAACTCTGGGTTCACCGACAGGCTCATGAGATTGTTTTCTGCACTTCTCTCTCCATGGAGATCCATTGGTGCCAGAAGTACCTGCACCATCATGATTATCACCTTCTTCATCATCATTACTAGGGCTGAGCAAACGTGTGAGACCAAATCGACCCGGTTTAAATCCAGCCCGACCCAAACCTGACATAAAAAAATCTAGGACAAACGACCAAACCTAGGGCAACATATCGGGTTCGGTCAATTTTGAGTTCGGTTCTTCAGCTTTCAATGTTTAACCGAGTCCGGATTTGACGGGGATCTTGAGGATGGAACTATTCGAAAAGATTACGGAGGAAGAAGAACGCCGGTCTCTGGTAATAGTTGAATTCTTGAAGAAATTGTTGTTCCCAACTAAAGAAAGAGAGGTAACAGAGAAACGTACATTGTTTGTGGCGAAGTCTCAATATGTACATGGTGCTTGTTTGCTTGTACATTGACTTAGGTAAGTCGTAGAGTTGTAGGTTTTGCAGTTAGCTATACGCCTTGGTTATCTACACAACTAGGGTTTTTATTTACACAACCTCATATGGCCCGTCAAGGCCTCCACGGCCTATCGAGGCACCACCCGACAAAACTGACGGCCCATCATGGTCTCCACGGCCCGTCAACAAACCCTAATCCATTTTCAATCATTGGTAATGATTGAATAATGATTGTTTGGTTTTTTATAAGTGTAGTGTGGGTCTTTAAGATGGATTAAAGATGTGAATATAAATGTTTGTTTTTTATAAGTGTTTAAGATGGGTCGGAACAGTCCGGTTGGTTCACGGGCCGGTCGAGTCGGAACAGTCCGGTTGGTTAACGGGCCGGTCGGGTCGGAACAGTGCGGTTGGTTAACGGGTCGGTCGGGTCGGAACAGTCCGGTTGGTTAACGGGCCGGTCGGGTCAGAACAGTCCGATAGGTTAACAGGCCAGTCGGGTCGGAACAGCCCGGTTAGTTAACGTGCCGGTCGGGTCGGAACAGTCCGGTTCGTTAAAAGGCCGGTCGGGTAAGAGCAGTCCGGTTCCGTTACCGTGCCGGTCGGGTCGGAACAGTCCGGTTCGTTAACGAGCCGGTCGGGTCGGAACAGTCCGGTTCGTTGACAGGCCGGTCGGGTCGGAACAGTCCGGTTGGTTAACGGGCCGTTGGGTCGGAATTGTCCAGTTCGTTCACGGGGCGGTCGGGTTGGAACAGTCCGGTTCGTTCATGGGCCGGTCAGGTCAGAGCAGTCCGGTTCGCTAACGGGTCGGTAGGGTCGGAACAGTCCGGTTCGTTAACGGGTCGGTCGGGTCGGAACAGTCCGGTTCGTTAACAGGCCGGTCGGGTCAAAGTAGTCCGGTTCGTTAACGGGCCGGTCGGGTCGGAACAGTCCGGTTCGTTGTCGGGCCGGTCGGGTCGGAACACTCCGGTTGGTTGACGGGCCGGTCGGGTCGGAACAGTCCGGTTCGTTAACGGGCCGGTCGGGTCGGAACAGTCCGGTTCGTTAACAGGCCAGTCGGGTCAGAGCAGTCCGGTTTATTAACGGGCCGGTCGGGTCGAAACTGTCTGGTTAGTTAATGGGCCGGTCGGGCCGGTCGGGTCGGAACAGTCCGGTTAGTTAACAGGCCAGTCGGGTCGGAACAGTCCGGTTAGTTAACGGGCTACGACAATGTACGAATGAAGTGCCACATATCCTCTTTCCACCCTAAACCCACAGCTACGGATCGAAACCCACAGTTACCGTCTCCACGGACATTTTGAATGTCTGTAATGTATTCATGATATTGAGATGGAAGCCATGATATATGACGACCGTATACAAAGGGTTGATATCGTATGTTACTGTTTTCATCATGTATACTAAAATATTTAACGGAAAAAAATTATTGTGTACACTAATTTATGATTATGAGAAGAAATTACTTTTTATTTCTTATAAAAAAACACAAATATTAAGCTTAGAATACAAAAAACGTGCTAAAAACAAAAAAAATTAAGGTTCTCAAGGGTCGTGGAGGCCACAATGGGCCGTCGAGGCCTTAAAGATGGAAAACGATGGGCCGTGGAGGCCGACACGGCCCATCCCATAAACCTATCCACGGACCATCGAGGCCTCCACGGCCCGTAGAAACACCAAACTTCCCCAAGAAGATTCGTGTGTTTTATAAAAAAAAAAAGTTGTAATGTGACGTTTTCTTTTCTTTTCTTTTTAATCTAAAAGTAACTATTTATTCTAAACAAATATATATGTTTTATAAATATATATTGAGATCTTAACTAAACGAGTTTCTAAATTGATAGGGTAAATTATATAGACGATTCGTCAAGAGTTGGTAAGAGTAAAATAAAAGAAGCGAATAAGGCGAACTTGAAATTTAATAGAATTTAAAATACAAGAAAAGTAAAAATCACGCGATGTTACAGTCTCCCCTACTTTAGGAAATTTCGTCCCGAAATTTCTTTGAGAGTTGACCTCTTGAAAAGAAAATAGGTATGTGGTTCGATATGGGTCTAATAAGAACAAAACTAGTTAGTTTATTATGCTTAATTCAAATATTGTATCTAGTCGTTGTGCGATAATATGCTCGTAAGAGAAATACTTTTAAAATTTTAACTCAAAGTCGTACGTAGAAATTTGAAAGTTTAACCGACTAAAACATTTTTGTAAGGTGGGTGGATGGTTATTAAAATTCGCAAGTTTAACCAACTAAAGCATTTTTGGTAAATAGTGAAAGAAAAAGGGTACGTATAAGTAGGATTGTGCATGGGGTTAATGTAACAAAAGTTGGGAAGATAAGTAAATATACGATATAACATATATGTAATAGTAAAAATTTTGGAAAGATAAGTAAATATACGGTATGACACATAAGAAGTAATAGAAATTTTGGCTTGTAAAAAAATATGTCCTTGGGTAATTGGTGGAATAGTAAATATGTGAGCATAATGAGTGACTAGATGCGAGAATGAGCAGTATTTAGTAATAGATATTTGGTTTGCACAATGTTGAAAATTTTACTAGAATTTTGTTTAAGGCGACTAAAATAAACGAGAAATTTGGACTATTTGAAAACAGCTTTTTGGTGATATAAATAGTATTTATTTAGTTTTTGAAATCCACTATATTATTATAAACATACGAGAACTGATATCTTACACTTTATTTCTTAGTCATAATAAAAAAAATTCAAACCTGTGGCTCTTTCTTCATCTCTTTGGAGTTTGGTTTTCTTAAAAAATGATTGTAGTTTAGTTTCATGCTTTTAATCCTTCTTTTCTTTCATCTCCAAACTCATTGTTTGTAAAAACCCAACAAACCAGCCAAAGAAAGGACAAATTTTTGATATGCGATTCATCGGATCGGTTCAGCCTTGTCAGGTTTTGTCGATCCAAACCCGAGTCCGATACTGAAACCGAGAGACACATAAAATGGGAACCGAGCATGGACTAGAATACATATATACACAGTCCGCTTTTGGATTTTTTTGGTATAGTTTTTTTATTTTTTTGATCCAACCCGAGATATGCTCAGCCCTAATCATCACCCTCTCTTTGATATTCAGTTTCATGATAATCACCTTCATCTTCATCATCATCGTCGTCGTCGTCAACATCATCATCATCATCTCCATCTTCATCATAGTCATCATCTCTATCATCATCATCATCACCAGCAGTTAGAAGCTTGTGTTTGTTTCATAGACGTTCAACGCATTTTTTCAGCTTCTTATTATTAGATTCAAT
The DNA here is from genome assembly GCA_030844895.1 of Ambrosia x helenae. Taxonomy (NCBI): domain Eukaryota; kingdom Viridiplantae; phylum Streptophyta; class Magnoliopsida; order Asterales; family Asteraceae; genus Ambrosia; species Ambrosia x helenae. Next base: position 123,102 of record JAUTDX010000451.1, read on the forward strand.
AATAGCCTGATGATTCTCTGTTTGTTCCCGAGACTAGGTCAACATGCAAATCTCTTTATCATTCTCTTTCAATTCAAAATTGGCTTCTCTAACTTTGGCTTCCAATCTTGTGTTAGCAGCCCTGGTTTGGTTAGGAACTATCAAGAACTGACAGTCTCTTCCTTCACACTCTGCTATTTTATGCTGATTTGCTATGTTATGTGTAACTTGCATATGCAACATGCTCACAAGATTGTTGATCTGAGCTTGGAGTGATGATTCACTTGATGTAGTTGGAACAAGAGAGATGGATAACATGAATGGAATACTTACTTGCTGTAATGATCGAGAAATTATAGGAAGTCCAAGCTTAGAAGTAAGAGGCTGTTTGATAAGCCTCTTAATGAGGCTCTGAATCATTCAGTGCTGAATGACTTAGCATTCAGCGCGTTTGTTTCAGCTTCTGAATGGAATGGTTAAGGCTGAACCATTAAGATTTGGGATGTTGTTGAACCATTAAGCACTGAACTACGCTGAACCTTATTGAGACTCTCCTACCAATGTGGAACAACAAAATTAACCATTAAGAGGTCCAACTTAATAATTCAGCACTTAACCATTCAGGCCTCTTAACAATTCAGACCTCTTAATGATTCAACACTTAATTAAACAAACAGCCCCTAAGTCTCTAAAGCTCTTCATCAAATGATGATGTAGCCTGGCTTGATGACGTGTGCGATACTATACATATTTTTCAATGGATTTTAACACACGTTTCTGCTTTAATATTTATAAAATTGGTTTTGACCTTAATATTAAAACACACACAATAGGGCAAGTGTACCCTGTCATATATGTAGTAATGTACAGATAAGAACCAGATATCGATCCATGGACGCGCGCGGAGCAATGGTACTAAAACTCTATCCCCGATTTACCAATAGGAAAAGATAAGTTGAGTTTGTTTATAACTAGATTAATTCTAACATATGTAAATAACTTAACTACGACTCCAAATAGAAAATATAACTATATAAACTATAATACGCCAACCCTAGTATGTCATCTACATGTAATAAGAAATAAAGGCGTGATCAACATTCCCATTTTCCGACAGTTAGTTTCCCTCTAGGGCATCCTAACATGACAACTATACAGAAAGCTAACACGAATACACACGTTAACCACTTCAAGTTGTTCATTAGCGCGCAGCTGATATGATCTCATGAGAATCTTTAAATACGACCACCTAGACTAGCATAAAGTAGAGCATTTCCACAACTAGCATAAAGATAGGTTAGTATCACCTTTCGGGAGTCCTCAACCGCACTAGTTAAGGAAAGCAATATCGAATACACAATACGACCACCTAGACTAGCATAAAGTAGAGCATTTCACAACCTATTCCATTTTACCAACTTTGAACACAAATCTACTAAGATCGCCATTTTCACCAAAATAACTAACAAAGATCATTAACCGTGTCAAAGATTGGTAACAACACCATTAAGCTTTTAAGACTCTTTTACGTGCCGGTAAACATCTATAATCATTATCCGAGTGACTTTAACCAAACCAATACCCGGTTACAGTTTCATGGTGTAAACTTTATTAACAAGTTAACTAGTCTACTATCGGACGATTAAACGGACGGTTCTTCAACAAGTAATCCGCCTAACACATTCAACAATCATCAAAGTCATCCAAACACAACTACAAATCTAACAACAATGAAACAAGGTTGCGCTATGATCATCAAGATTCAAACATGAAAAACGCCAAATTCATACAAAACTTGATTTCATACAAACGGTTGTTTTAACTACTAACTAATACTAATGTTCTTGCCCGTAGGCGTACGATTAACTAAAATAACATCAAAATAGCAAACAAAATCAGATTTGGATCTAAGAAAGCTTAAAGGATCAAACCATAAGATTGCTAAAGAGATGGATTGGATGATGAAGGATGGATCGGATGGATTCCCGAGCTTGTTCCACGCCTATGCAGCACTTCGTTAGCCCCGAAAATTGCCAGAAATCGCCCCCCAAAGATCCAATAATCGATCAGTGGCTAAAATGGAGTATTTAAAGCTGAACAGGTCCCGTGAGCGGCCGCTCGGAGGGAGTGAGCGGGCCGCTCACTTTACAGGCAAGTGGCAGAGCTGACGTAGGGCTTCTGGAAGGTTTCTGGAAATATCTGGATGAGCGAGCGGGCGCTCACAGGGAGTGAGCGGCCACTCACAGAGCCTGAGTTCCCGTTTTCACGCTGAAAACTCCGTTTTTTCGTCTGTTATGCTTCCGGGACATCGTTTAAGACCTGAAATCGCAAAGATACCCAAATAAGTACCAATTCCTGTGTATAAGGTCAAAAACGTATTAAAATGGGAGTTAAACGGGGACTTTTATATGTGTAATTTAACGTATATCACTTGATGTGACTTTAGAAGCTGCAACTGAAGTAGATTCCGTGAAGATTACAGTTCTAGCAGTGATAGATATGGTTGCTAGAGTAAAAGTGGTTATTGTTGTTATAGTGGTTGTTGCAGAGGTTGTCTTAGACTTGATTGGAGTTTTCACTTCGGAGGCTGGAATCTTGATGTGAAGTTGGCTTTCAATAGATTTTGACTACTTTGCAGTGTGTTGCTTCTTTTTCATGTTGGCCCAGATCAGATTATGCAGCGGAATTAATCAAAGTATGAACGAAATATGATAAACACAAATGATAGACACAAATCGAATGATTAATATTATAATAAACGATTGAATGTATGATACAAACTAACAATGAAAGACAAATGAATTCTGGAAAGTTTCTTTCGACAAAGGATTTTTGTGTGTGATAATCTTGATAACCGAAACAGTTTGCCTTGAGTTTTGTATATATATGTTTCGAATAGATGTGTCCCTCCTTTGAACCGTTGCAATGCTTCTTTCCCACCGGTTTGACTTAGTAATTTGGCGCCAAGATAACTGTTTTAAACGTAGGGGTATTTTTGTCCATTTTTCTGCATAAACGCTTTAACTTCATCTCGAATCATTGCTGTTTCTTCTGAATAATTGTAGTCCTTTTGTTGCAGCCTTGAAACATTGATATGTAGTCTTCTGATTGTTGTTTTGCAGCCATTCTTTGTAGACAACCCAAAGTGACCCATTTTGTTTACTTGTTAATTCTAAGACTAATGTATCTTATGACTTAACATACTAATACATATACTAACGAATACAGAATAATTATGTTCAATCTTTACATACTAAAAACACAAACAATAAATATATATAAGTTATATTTACAAATCAACACTCGCCCCTAAATATAACTAGGGCTCATGGGACTTGTAGGTAATGTTTCAATGGCTTCTTTGAGGGCTTTTTCGGCTTGAGTGAAGTCACATTCCTGCGCTTCATATATCGTTTTGCAGCCCTCCAATCACCTCCCATGTATAATGCATAGTCCTCTTCGTTTGGTTTCATTTCTATGTTCGATGATGATGCATTCATGGACATGTTTGGTGTGGTGTTTACCCTTCTAACTTGACTATGGTCTTGCCTTTCTTTCTCTATTCGTTCGGCTGTTTTACGGGCATTCTTATGGACTTGATATTGCCAATCTAACACATCAAGGTATTGAGCATACAAGATTCGCATCATATCTTTGTCCTCATAGTCAAATCCTAACTCTTTTGCGATCACAACCCAAATATTATACATTGACACTCGCCTATGACCGCCTTCCTTTTGTACCATAATATATAAATCATATAACTCCACATTCTTTCCATTCTCAAACACCGGGGGAATCGGCCGGTTTGTTATGCCTAGGAATTCTCTTAGGAACCAAGATACCATTTGAACAAATGGTCCTTTGAGTATGTTTCTATGTGCCCAAGGGAATTCCATATCATGTATTATGTCTAAGAACTCAATACATTTGTCTAGTGAATCTATGTTTATTTTGTTTATAACTTCATCTACATCATGAATGTTGGATTCGGCTTCGGCCGAAATGGCTTCAAAGTAATCGTGTATGTAGGCCTCCTTCATTCTATTATGTTCTTCATCACCCTTTTCCAACATTCTAGATATATCTTCCTTTGATTCACTTTGAGATTCTATGATCTCAAATTGTATACTTTTGTTCTTAAACATGTTTTCAACAATGCAGAAATTTCCCTTAATTTTAACCACAAAACCTTGTAGTTTAAGTTGAGGGAGACTTAGTATATTGTTGTCCTCCATATCGGTTGAATAAAACACATTTGGTATAATCAAGTGTTGGTCTTCGACCGATATACTTACCATCCCAATTCCCCTTATAAAAACAAAGTTGTTTTTGATCCTACTCTCAACCCGAATGACTTCTTTAATTTGATAAAGAAATCTAAGTTACCGCTATATGATTTTGAAGGTTGGGACTCACATACCACATATTCTTCCAAGTACTATTGTCGGATCCTTGAAGAATGTAATCTTCACCACTTCCATATGAGTTTTCTGGATAATATGATATCCCGGTGTCGATGGCATCTCGTATTAATTGTGCACCCTCATCCCTTTCTTTTATGCCACAAACACCAATTAAATGACCCGGTTGTTTACAATAGTAGCACTTTCTTGTTTCAATTCCCTTTCGCCTTAGTGCAGCCTTTCTTTCTTTCTTTTGCCTGAATCTTGCCATGTATTGTGGCCTTGATCCTATGTATGAGATTCCAGTGGATTCAGACATGATTGTATCGTATGCGAATTGATTATAAGACTAAGACAGTGAACCGTATGAATAAAAACTTTCTGTTGTGAAACAAGACCAAAACAAACAGACTTGACTTCCAGAATTCGACTATAACTTTTCAACTTCGAGTATTATATGACACTGATGCTTGACTTATGTTGTGAATAGACAAGACAAGGATCAAATACTTGACACTTCTGACACAAATTTAACACTGAAACGAAAAAACGGACAGACACAAATAAATATTATTGATGAACAGACAGAATAGACACAGAAATATGATTGACTAAACGTGAATGATGGAATATTGATTGTAATTTATGAGTAACAACAATAGACACTTCGAACTCGAAGAATTATGCAGAATAGGATTAGAATTTGACACGGAATGATGAATCAGACACAAATAACCTTGCTCTGATACCAGTTTTGTTGGCCCAGATCAGATTATGCAGCGGAATTAATCAAAGTATAAACGAAATATGATAAACACAAATGATAGACACAAATCGAATGATTAATATTATAATAAACGATTGAATGTATGATACAAACTAACAATGAAAGACAAATGAATTCTGGAAAGTTTCTTTCAACAAAGGATTTTTGTGTGTGATAATCTTGATAACCGAAACAGTTTGCCTTGAGTTTTGTATATATATGTTTCGAATAGATGTGTCCCTCCTTTGAACCGTTGCAATGCTTCTTTCCCACCGGTTTGACTTAGTAATTTGGCGCCAAGATAACTGTTTTAACCGTAGGGGTATTTTTGTCCATTTTTCTGCATAAACGCTTTAACTTCATCTCGAATCATTGCTGTTTCTTCTGAATAATTGTAGTCCTTTTGTTGCAGCCTTGAAACATTGATATGTAGTCTTCTGATTGTTGTTTTGCAGCCATTCTTTGTAGACAACCCAAAGTGACCCATTTGTTTACTTGTTAATTCTAAGACTAATGTATCTTATGACTTAACATACTAATACAATACTAACGAATACAGAATAATTATGTTCAATCTTTACATACTAAAACACAAACAATAAATATATATAAGTTATATTTACAAATCAACA